>VCCN01004509.1:78850-95527 GCA_006491835.1 Architeuthis dux | reverse complement strand
TAGGACAGAGGAATGATAGAGGTGACATGCTAGTAAATCTCGTATCTCGTAGAGAGATACGGTTTAAAGATAACTAATACATTCTTTCAAAAACGGGAAGGTCGGAAGTGGACCTGGAAAAGCCCAAGTGGCACAACTAAAAGTGAAATTGACTTCATACTAACTGACAAAATCGAGAACATTAAAGACGTTACCGTTATAAACAATGTATACGTAGGCAGCGACCATAGAATGGTAGCATGCAGAACTAAATTTAACTTTAAAACTAAAAGGAATAAAATGATCCTTAAGAAGAAGAGATTCCCCAATAAGATACAGATAAAGAACATTAGCAACTTCAGAGTAGCGATAGAGAACAGATTTCAGGCCTTGTGGAATACAGACAGTAACATCGAGGAAAAGAGTAATAATCTGGCAAATATAATTAAGGAAACAGCAGAGATGGTAGGCAATACAAACGTAAACAATAACACAGGGAAATACTCTAAACGAACATTAAAATTAATCAAACAAAGGAGAAATATGAAGATAAAAACTAAAGAAGACGAAAACAAAAAAGCAGAACTTAACAAACTAATACATAAACGAACGAGAAGAGAAAAAAGAAAGGAAAACACTAAGAGAATAGTAGAGGCTATCAGGAAGGGGAAGAGTTTAAAGCACGCCCGATCCGCAGATCATACCGGCAGGCAACATATGCTTGCAATAAAAGATACAAATGACAAAATTATCAAAAACAGAGACAAATTGACTCAAGTAACTGAAGAATACTATGAGAATGTATATGCTTCAAAATTAAACATACCACAAACTACTAAACCTATAGATACTAGCGATATCCCAGACATAACAATAGAAGAAGTAATATTTGCACTACGAAATATGAAATTCGGTAAAGCTCCATTCGAGGAGGCATAACGACAGATCTTCTAGAAGATGCAGGAGAGATCTTGCACAAAGGTCTAGCATAGCTATTCACGCAATGTATAAGAGAAAGAAAAGTCCCTAAGAACTTCTATATAGGAATAGTAATCCTACTCCACAAGAAAGGAGATAAGCACGACCTAGGCAACTACCGCCCGATTACACTACTCCCTAACATATATAAACTATTCACAAAAATACTCACAAACAGACTAACAGGCACTCTAGACGAAAATCAACCACGCGAGCAGGCAGGTTTCAGAAGTGGTTACTTGACAATAGATCACCTACACGCAATAGATCAACTAATCGAGACATCCTTAGAATACAACAAACCACTCTGTTTGGCCTTTGTAGATTATGAGAAAGCATTTGACTCGGTAGAACACGCAGCAGTCTTCAACGCAATGCGCGAACAAGGCGTAAACGAGAATTACATACAAATTATCCAAAACATATACGAAAATGGCACAGCAATAATTAGACTACATAACGATACAAACAAGATAAAGATAGCAAAAGGAGTAAGACAATGGGATACAATATCACCTAAACTATTCACAGGGAGTCTAAAAAGCATCTTTCGGAAAACTGACTGGGAGGGAATGGGAATAAACATAGATGGAGAATACCTAAGCAACTTAAGATTTGCCGATGGCATTTCTATGACGTCGGAAGCATCCGAAGAATTACAAAATATGTTAACCTAGTTAAATAGGGAAAGTAAAAAGTAGGCTTAAAGAACAGAACGAAGAACAGAACGAAGACAAAAGTAATGTTCAACGATAAAGTCCCCCAAAAGGTCATAAAGATAGAAGGTGAGACTCTAGAAGAGGTCGATGAATGCATATACCTAGGAGAGATAATAAAGCTAGAGAAAGACCATGACTGCGACGCTTAACGATAGGTTGGAAAGCATTTGGTGGGGGAAAATACTGACCGACTGGTGCCCATGGGATAGTAAACGCAGTAGAACAAGACCAGATAATCGACTGGTGTCCATGGGACAGTAAACGAAGTAGGAAAAGACCAGACTCAAGATAGAGGGATGAGATAGAAGTTTGCCGGTAAGACGTAGCAGAGGTTAGCACAAGATAGGTCGTCATGGAAGGAGATGGGAAAGGCCTTTGTCCAGCAGTGGACTGATACCGAGACACACAAGGTACAATCCCAAAGTTGCTACTCGTGTTCCAGTTTATACATGAATGACTTCATTCCAAACTGAACGGGTTTAAACATATCTCTGATATCATTGGATGACTGCATACATGTTCTTTCATAGTTCTGTGCCAGGGCTAACATCAAACTTCTAACAAACCCGAGTGGAAATCTTCCACAATTATTGGCATTTTGCAACAGGTTTACGGGGATGCTGTACCAGACAGAAAAACAGTTTTCAGAGGGAGCAACTCTTTTAAGGATGAGACAGGAGAGAGGAGATTGTCATTCTCGGCAAATGAAAAAACTATGGCTGAACTCCAGAAGCTGGTGGGAGAAGACCATTAAATTACGTTGAATGCGATAGCAACTGAAGTTGGGATCTCACAAAGTACCCACATTTTCTATTTTAAGAACATGCCTTTGGCTCGATTGAAAGAGCTGATCTTTCCATCAGTCTTTTAAGCAATATCGAAGCAGATGAAGACGATTTGACGGAAACAATCATAACGAGGAACAAGTTTTAAATCTACCAATCCAGATCCAGAGAAGAAGGTCTAATCAAAACAGTGGCTTCCGAGGGGATCTTCTGGGCCAGTCAAATTCAAGGCAGAGAGGTCAGCTCAAAAGTTGATGGAAACTGCTTTTTGGGATTCCAAAGGGGTCTTCTTGATAGATTTTCTCGGAGGTAACATGACGACCACGGGGGCTTATTATGAAGAAGCTTTAAGAAAATGAAAAACTGCATCGGCCAGAAAACGTCCAGGTAAGTTGCCCCCCCACAAATCTCTTTTCATCACAGCAATGCACCTGCTCATTTTTCGAGGGTAGCAAGGGCAGTCCTTTTGGAAACCTTACGTCATTCACCCTACAGCCCTGATCTTGCCCCTTCAGAGTTCTTTTTGTTCCCAAAACTCAAAGAACAGTTAAAAAGAACACGATCTGTGTCCCTCAATGATGCCAAAACGGTCGTTTTGACATGGGGCAAATCGAAGAAAGCAGAATTCTTCGGGGGGGGGGGGTTATGGAGATGGAAAAAAAACGCATTATGTAAAGTATAAGCCCAATTGTTGGGATTATTATTATTATACATACATTCTTCAGGGCTGTATATATATACAGAGTCATTACTATTACAACACATGTGTGAACTGAAGAATATATATGGTGGATGTGGTTAAACAATGTGGAAAAGAAAGAATGAGAGAAGCGTGTTACATCTCAAACATGTTTATTATCACGAAGATAAATCTTTATGCATTTCGTCACTGTGAGCGACGTCACCAGAAGAAGATTGAACATAGCAGAGTCCTGCGGTCATCCATGTGGTGTGCAATGAATGAGACCACATGGATGATGTTCAATTTTCTTCTGAAGACGTCTCTCGCAGCGACGAAATGCATAAAGACTTATCTTCGTGATGATAAACATGTTTCTTTTCCACATTGTCTAACCACATCCACCATTCTGTCGGATTCCCTCACATCCATACAACAAACATATATATATATATTGTGTATTTGTGCAGTAATCCTTCATTAATGCAAGGAAAACTTTTCATCTTTTTGGTTTTTGTTTACGCACAAGAGAATGTATGTTCGGATTCAAATTATATAAATAACGTCCAAACGATATATCGGATCGAGCGCTGTGTGTGTGTGTACTTATGTATGTATTTGTGTGTGCGTGCGTGTGTGTACTGTTATCGATAGTTGCATTCTAAGTAACCCACCAATGACGCACTAATACACAAAAAAGTCTTTTCAAACCAATTTTAGCGGTAGGGAACAGGTCTGTTAACATGTGTAAGGTTTCGTTCGTCTTGTCGACCAATTAGAGGGAACCTTACTGCGCATACGCGAACAGACATTCTCCAGTGGGGTAACTCATTGAGAGAGCTGTGTGACTGTCTCCTGCAAGGTATTCAGCCGGTTATTGTTATCTAACGAAAATTCCTGTTCCAAAGTTATCACAATAAGCGGCTTCCTCTGTATACTCTTATAAAATATAAGTCGTGCTCTGAATACGTCGAGACATTCATTTCTGCTTCGTTCGACAAATGAAGCAATGTTTTGACTGGTTACTATCAAACTGTCATTCTGTTGTTACCATAACGTTTTGACTGATCAATTCTACAGCCTTCTCTAGGTGTGCAATCAAAAACGATGTGGTAGCAACAAAACACATAAGTTCAATAGTCCAAACAACTCATGGAATGAAAATGACTCTTCTCAAAAATCCAAAAGTAGTCTTAATAAAACAAAAAAAAGAGATCAACAGTTCGTACAACTCTTGTAATAGTAATGACTCTCGTCAAATTCATTGAAGCCATCTTAAACAAATAGACGGAGATCAATAGTCCAAATAACATTCGGAATGATAATGACTCCTCTCAAAGTTAGAGAAGGCATCTTAAACAAAAACTCATGGAATGACAATGACTCTTCTCAAAAGTACGGAAGGCATCTTAAACAACAAGAATGAGATCAATAGTTCGAACAACTCATGGAATGACAATGACTCTTCTCAAAAGTACGGAAGGCATCTTAAACAACAAGAATGAGATCAATAATCTGGACAACTCACGAAATCATAATGTTCGTTCACAAAATTTGTAGACACTATTCCCAAAACTATCCGGGTTTCAGCAGCTAATACTCTTCTCCTCTTTCTTTATGGGGGAGGTAAACAGCTTTCAGCTAAGAAAATTGTCTGAGATTTTTAGCAGTTCACTGTAAGCGAAAACTTGGAGCTGGGAGCTCTTTCCCATGCTATTTCTTAAATCATTGATAGCAACAGCCGACAGTTCTCTACTCACCCGCAGCCACATGCATCGACACGCCCAAATCAACCCCGTCCCACGATTCAATCGAAATGCAACGGTGGCACAATCAGACGATTAGAAGAACGACCAAAGAAGCCAAACAACATGGCGGACATTCCAGCGTCCTTGCCTTAAACGCGTTTACCCATGACGCATGACTGGCATTTTTTTTTCTCTCTTCAAACAATAAAGAGCGGTTTGAATAACAGTTTGGGTCTAAATATAAGTGACGTTGCCGGAAACGGCGCGACGGCTTTTAAACACTTGACCCGTTGAACTCACGACAATTTAGGGTAAAAAACAACAACAAACAAACATAAAGACAAAGATAATTAAAGAGAAGTATTTATATCACTAAGATAAAGCAGATTTTGACTAATACTGGTATCCCCCGCTTCTCGAAAGTTCGCTTTACGTCACATTATTCCAGGTTTACCCCACTATCCGAAATGGCGTAAAGCGGAGAAGCAATAACCATTAATTTATATGAGGATTTCTTTTAATACTAGAACCAGATTAGTTCGGAATCAGAATTGTCCGTTTCCTAGACTGGTTGCCAACCAGGGCTAGAGAGTCCAGTCTGTTCTAATATTTACCCATAACTGGGGAAAGAAGAGATGGATTTATTATGCGAAGTGAACACAAACTCAGTCTCAGCAGGTGTTTGAACTCGGCTCCCCGATTTCATACTCCATTCCGTTAACCTCTCGGCCACACCGCACCACGTACGTAGACCCGTGCCCCATACATAATCTGTGGAGTGAACTTACTATGACGTGATTGTGATAATACCTCGTTAAGCACCGCTCCTCACCGAGTGCTTCTTCATTCTGTAAAGTACGATACAACAGGTATGCTTAGTCACTCAATAGAAACCGTCACGTGACCAACGTCTTTCGGAAGCATGTTGGGGGTGATCAATTAACCAATTGGGAAAAGGGGGGATCAATGAATGAGTTACTTCTCTCAATTTTTGTTGGGCAGTTGTCAATAAAGAAAGCCCGAAAGACTAGCGTGAATGCTGATGGGCACAAACCAAGGGACCAGTTTAGCATAAACTTACATTGCAAATTGGTTTTCAGTGTGTGTGTGGGGGGGGGCACACACACACACTGAAAACCTATTTAGAGGGCAATTTTAAACAAAAACAAAACGTTTTCTCTGAACATAATAGGGAGTAGATGTTTACATTTTCAGTCTTCTATCTCCATTGGTGCAGCCTGTACGCGTGATACATACATAGACAGCCAGCCAGACCAACTTAAAAACTGGTGAAACGTACGTTGATAGTTGTGGTGACAGTTTTGGTTGACGATTTCTAATATCATTACTGTCCATTTTCTATCTCACAAGCGTTGCAACACTAGATGGGTTCATTGCCGACGTAACTTGAAATCGTTTTGAAATGTTTACGTAAGTTACGCTCTAAGATGCCCACACCTATTCAGTTTTTCTAGGCTCATTATCACTACCTTTAAAACGCTTTCTAATTCAATTTCCCTGTGTATTATATTTTCTTTAAAGTTAACAGAAACGAGAAAGAAATTTATCACGAGGTTTTCAAATGGACGAATGCGTGCCTACAATGAGCAACTCTTATTTTATTAACAATGGCGAAAATGTCTTCTTTATGTGAAACCTAATAAAAATGCAATTAGCTTTGGTTACGGATTCGAATGACATCAGAGATTTATGTTACATAGTTTTTAGCAAATGTACCAAAAGCTTTAGCCAAAACGTACCAAATCGTCCGTAAAAGTACCAAATAAAGAAAAACACCTTACATACTAATAGAATTAAAAGGAATTAATCAAACTTAACTCAAATATTAGAGAAGGCTTAATTCTCATCTGAATCAAAAGTTTGTCTTTCATCTTGTACTGTTGAAAAAGATTTGAAAGGAAATTGCCCAAAAGTACCACATTTTCGAGCGTAGTACCAAACGAATGACATCAGAGATTTATGTTACATAGATTTTAGCAAATGTACCAAAAGCTTTAGCAAAAACGTACCAAATCGTCCATAAAAGTACCAAATACAGAAAAACATCTTACATACTAATAGAATTAAAAGGAATTAATCAAACTTAACTCAAATATTAAAGAAGGCTTTTTCTTTCATCTTGTACTGTTCAACAAGACTTGAAAGGAAATTGCCCAAAAGAAGCAAATTTTTCGAGCGTAGTACCAAACGTACCAAAAAGAGTCAAACGGTAACAATTTGGTATTAACGTACCAAAAGTGGCATCCATATTTCATAGTTTATTTACTAGCCGTTTTCCGCACGGTAACAGAAAAGTAACAGTACTTTACTAAGCTCTAAGTAACTAACTAATTACTAAGTCCGGCAAGAAATCTCAGTAATAGTTTACCCTGTGAGGATCGAACTCACTACATTTGCGATTTGATGTGCGAGGCGAGCTTGCTAACCCTGGCGCCTCGGTAGGTGTCCAAAGTATTTACTAAACATTGCTTAATGTTGGCGTGAGTCCAAATCTCACTCCTGACACCATGTCGTAGTAACTCGTGGATATTTATGACCAAATGCTATGTTCAGCGGCTGGCCAATTGTAAATAACTTGTTACCCTGCTATTTATAAGCCGACTACCACAAGAGATAATTAGCATAAGCCTATATCACGACAAGTTCGACACAGGGTTACAGTAATGGGATACCCAGTGAGAACCGAACTCATTATAACAGTAATGGTCTGAGAGACGAGCCTGCTAGCCACTAGGTAACTAATTGTGTACTAAGCTTAGCTTAGTATGGAATAAGGACACAACTGTATAGGCATACATCAGGATCAAACTCAGTGCACTAGCGAATTGGTACCCGCCATTGTGGGCGAATCTTGTACATTAATAATACAGTAGACTCTCGTTATTACGGTACCCTCGGAAAGAGTGTCGTTGTAACGAATTTGCCGTTATAACGAGTGGATTTTATACGAAATGTATTAATAATGGTAAGCCAAAAAGCACAGACAAAAATGACTTTTTATTACCCTTTCACAGTCTAATGCCCCGGGTTACTTTAAGAAGCATTGTTTTAAGGCTTTACTCATTTTTACATCTTAAAATAATGATTCACTGAAATCTTCATGTGCTGTTGCTGCAAACTAATCTCCGACAATAGTCTGGCGAACATATAAAAGAAAAACACGCCGTTAGAAGGCGTGTGTCATTAAAAGCGGGAACACATTGCTATCACGTCACGCGGACTCACGCAAGCTCACGAGTCTTCAAAACCTGAAAATCAGCAGTAGAATTCACGTGATTCTAAATGTGGTCACCAAATATTACATGATGATGATGATGATGATGATGATCACGTCTCAAAACCATGAAAGTAGAATTCACACTTGTGTCACGTCACCTCACGTGATTTTACATGTGGTCACCAAATTTTACATCATGATGATAAGAAGTTCTTTCATTTCATGTCTAGATTAGAGAACATACAACCATCACGCTATCACGCAACCTAACAAATGTCTGCGGAAACAGAAGATGTGAGAGGTGAAGTCACATGAGCAGACCAGCAAGGACTCGTGATATCACGTGACTCGCAGCCGTTAGAGCAGTGTGTCTCCCAGCAATTCAAATAAGCGTTGAACAGGCCCTGAACTCGCATGAGTTCACGTGACGTGATAGCAATGTGTTCCCACCTTTAATAGTGCCGTTAGAAACGAGAGTTTACGTCCTAAGCTTTCATGTTTTACAAATTGTAATTGCGTGTTAGGTTCTTCCAGACGAATAATATAAATAATCATTTAAGGGAGAAGTGAAATCAAGTGAACGCTACACTAAACGCCTGTCAGAACATGTTCTCTATACTAACTGCATATTCGTCTCTTTCGATAAAAAGTCATGTTCATTGATTAATTGACATTAACTTAGCATGGCACAAGGCCAAATTGGAGAAATCAGAGCACAGAGATTATGTTGCGCCATTCTTCCAAGCGGGGAGGGCCTGCTTTGAACATCAGCATTCGAAAGCAGCATTCGATTTCTGATTTCTACGGATAACCGTTCCTACGTGAGAGATTGGCACAACACAATCTTCCTACCACCACCCCCGTTTCTACCCAAATGGCACTGTGCCGTACTAAGCTAAGCTTAGTAAATATCAAAATCCAAGATGTTGAACGCTGATTTTCAAGGGAGGCAGGCCCTCACCACTTGGAAGATTGGCTCAGTGCAATCTTTATACTGTCATTTAACCGTGTATTGAACTAAACTAAGCTGAGCAAAGAAAAAACAAAAGCCAGTATTTTGAACGCTGATTGTTAAGGCTTTGTGTTGTACTAAGTTAAGCCTAGTAAATAACGATAATTCATAACATAATGATAACTTAGAACAAAACTTATGTTTACATTTAAAAAAAAAACGGTATAACGTGATAGTTTTTGACGTTTATTTTTATCATGGTTTCAGTTTCCCGTAAAGTAGGTCACGAGTCCGCACGGATGCCGTTTCTTATATGAAAATACCCGATTGTTATAAGCACTCTTTATTAAATGTCATCTTTATTTGTAACCCCCCCCCCACACCCAAAAGCTTAAAATAGCAGGAGCAGCCATTTCCTCTCTTTCCTACACCCATAATCTCCTGTACCTGTCACCATCCCAACTTCCAACAACTCAGCCTAACATACCGCCATGACGTTTTTCCGGGTCTAGGAACGCTAAAAAATGTTCCCATATAAATTAATGATAATTGTTTCTTCGAAAAGAACACACCACTTTCGGATATGGGGTGGGGTGGGTACCTGTATTACAGAAGGACTTAATAACTACGATTATGACCGCCTTCCATTGCACGATGTTTAGAAAGCTCATCTCACACACACACCAATTCACTGGATTTAAAGGTGTAGCGAGTTCAATCCTCACTGAGTGCTCCAAACTTAATGGCCTTGTGGTAGACTAAGCTAGACCTAATAAATACAGTAATACCCCGCTTAGCGATACCATGGTTAGCGCTGATTGGCTATAGCGCTTTTTTCTCCAAAATATTTCCGTAATCAATTTAGTAATGTAAGCGCCAGGGCGACTCACGATCCTCCCCTTTAGTGCAATGGGGGAGGTGCTACCGCGGAGTTGGAATTTCGAGGGAGCAGGCAGATCTGCTTCAATGTTATGTCCTATCTTGCCCAAAGACAAGACATGGCTGATCCCAGCACTGAATGACCGGAGATGGAAGAGATATTGAACCGATTGAACCAAATCTCGATGTGTAATTAACCTTCATTTCGCACTAATTGGTTAATTGCAAGATTGAAAATTGAAACGCCCAATTACAGTAATACCCCCACTTAGCGATGATTCGCTATAGCGATCTTTTTCAAATAGTTTTCGTAATAGATTTAGTAATGTTAAATTTTCGACCGGAACAGATACTTCGCTCTGATCTTGGACTCTTCGTCAATCCAATTAGCAACTATAAGAACATTAATTAACCTTCAACGAATTGTCTGTACTTTTTTCTTGGCACAAAGTCACATTCTTCGTCTGATACTAAAATTTCGGCTTGAAGATCTTATCAGCGCGAATGAGGTTTAGCATCGTTATTAAATGCAGTAATACCCTACTTAGCGTTACCCCGTTTAGCGATGATTCGCTATAGCGATCTTTTTCAAATAGTTTTCCTCATAGATTTAATAATTTTTTCTTCAATACATTACAATAAAAGAAAGCAGCATGGACAGACTCCAAAATAACTGTATGCTGTACACTTTTGTTAATTTACCAGGTTGTATGAGAATAAGCACATAGACACGCACATGCATAACATCATGTAGCGATATGCAAGGTGGGTGAGAATTAACTCCCTATTAGAAATTCTATGTAACTTTTGTGAATTGTTTTATTAAGATTAACGAGGGAATCAAACACAAATATTTAGGGAGTTTCTTTTCATCCACCCTGTATATCGACGCATAGTGATATTTCACCAGCACCGGAATATAGCTACCAGATGAGATACACAGCACTAATCCATTCCATCTTGTTGAGGCTCAACAACGTCATCATATATTTTAAAATGATTGCTGGCACAATCTCTATTTATGCTATTTTGAAGAGAACGTTGCCAATGTGCGTAGAGCGTAGAGCGTAGTGTATACAACGGCTGCATAATACCCGCCATGACTTACGGATGCGAAACATGGAAATTAACAAAACGAGCTGAAAACCAATCGCACAGAGAGCCATGGAAAGAGCAATTCTAGGAATAACTCTTGGAGATAGAAAAAGATCAACATGGATCAGAGGGAGGACTAGAGTGAAGGATATTATACAAATTATTAGGCAGCAAAAATGGAGATGTACTGGTCACCTAGCATGAAGAGTTGACAATAGATGGGGCAAAGGACTAACCGATTGGTGCCCATGGGACAGTAAACGCAGTAGGAAAAGACCAGACACAAGATGGAGGGATGAGTTAGAAAGGTTTGCCGGTAGGACGTGGCAGAGGTTAGCACAATCTAGGTCGTCATGGAAGGAGATGGGAAACGCCTTTGTCCAGCAGTGGACTGATGCCGGCTGATGATGATGATAATGACTACGTTTGCGCTGTTTCGGTTAGCGCTGCGGTTTTCGGAACGTATCTAGATCTCTAATCGAGGTAATATTATACCTTTCGGCACCTACTGTATAACCATGTTTAAAAACCGGCGTTCGCATTAATGGAAGCCAAATTATTACAATGTGTCGACGAAAGAACATCTGTTATATTATGGGCTGTTGACGATGATGTTGATCTCTCCGGAACTGCGTTGTGTCTCTGGAACTGGTATGCTGTGCTGAAAGGAATACCCGCTGGCTTATCAAGACAAGAAGAAACGAAGCCAGATTTATCAAAAATAATATCTCATTTTTTATTTTCGGTCTTATACAGAACTGTCGGGTAATTTTGTATTTAAGTCGAGAGAGAGGGTGGAGCAGCCTTTAAAACGTGAGACTAATTACAAGATTGGTTAGTTACGGTGGCAATCAGCGTTCTCCTGTCCCCGTCATCAGAACCTCGTCTCAATTCTTAGGTGTTCTGATCTCGATATTAGAGTCCTGACTCCTTTTATAATGAATATCCCTTTGTTCTTTTTTGGCTTCAAAATTCCTATCTACATAAAGTATTCAATCATAAATTAATTCTTTGTTTTGTTTAACCTTTATTACCCATTGTGAAACGTTTGATTAATTGTATTTTTTTACCAATCCTACATAAACCTTTTAATTATCTTTGTCCGTGTCCGTGTCTAATCGCAAATTAAAACTAAAGTTTGATTATGTCCTCAAACATTTTATTAATCTTTCATAAAAGAATGTGTGCACGCCTACATTTTTAATCGTAAATTATGTTTTAAAAGTATCGCTGACGTCATTTCTATGCATAATTGATCTTTATAAATAGATAGATAGATAGACAGATAGATAGATAGATAGATAGATAGATAGATAGATAGATCTTGCAATGCGTTTGAATTTCGCTGGGTACTCCATGATTGTGGCTTTGTACTAGACTAAGCTTGGATGGCCTTGGATGGCCTCCGTTTTGTCTCTACAGAACGTATGCCTGAGCGAAGCGTACGGAGATCCTGGGATGCCCAGTTGTCAGAATTCCCCTCTCGGCCTCGCTGATGTAGTCCAGGGGAAGGCAGAGACGACCAACTGATTGCCAAGAAGCTGTCTTACTGACTGAGCTAAATTGACAGGTTTTTAGATATTAACGAACATTTATCATACAGATACGCACGGGCTTATTTCATTCTAATAAATAAATACATTTATACAAAAATGATTTATTTTTATAATTTTTTATTCATTATATAATATATACAAAATACAAAAATATGAATGAATGAATGGCTTGGCTTCGCGAACGAAGATTTTGGGGATGGCCCACCACAGCATTTGGATCATAAACGGCGGGGCCAATGTGCGGAGTAAACCTCCGGCTTGAGCAGTGTAGTTTTATGATGACGTGTGACTTGCCCAGGGTCGACCCACCCTTTAAACCGAGAGTTACATCCTATGGGCCACCGGAGTGGCGCGGATAGGAGTAGAGCCCACAGGTCGTAGGTTTAACAAGAGTGTCCTTCTCCTGATAGAGCCCGAATACAAAATACAAAAATATATACTATATACAATACAAAAATTGCAGTAATCATCTTCAGTCAGAATAGAAGATAAGAGTGGAGTTTCACCTTGCTGCAGTCAGGCTTATTATTCTTTTTGTCAACATGTTTTTGTTTGTATATCGACTCTCTTTCGTCAAAGTTTGTCGAGTCATGTTGATAAACTCTTTCAAGACTCCCGGGACATGTAACAGGGTGTCTGAAGCGTCACGATTCGCTTATTGTTTATTATGTTTGTTTTAGAAACAAACAGACAAACACTTTCGAAAATCGGAACACACGAACTAGAATGCTTGAGAATTATGTTATTCAAATTTTGCCAGTTTCAAATAAGAATTACTTCGCTGGAAGACTTCTACATATGAGTTAACTTCTTCATAGCACGTCAGCCGATCCAGCGATTGACACAGGAATTCCCGACATCAGCAGGCATTTCGAGTGGGATGTTTACACAACAATCTCTGATTCTTGTCTCGAGTTAATAAAGCTCCCTTGATCTTGTTGCATAAACTTTGCTCTTGATGTCGCCCTTCAAAAAGAAATCGCTAACCCCAACCCTAGCCAGGCTGCGATTTTGCACCTCACTTCATCACTTCGTTAGTGTTATCGCCATAACAATGGGAATAGATTTAGAACCTGAGTGTCAAAACATTTCTCAGGCATTGACCTATCGACTGATATCAATTTCACTGAGTTTGGAAGAAATCTGTAAAGAAAAATGAAAAAGAATATGTGTAGTCACTTTTGAGACACCATGTATATCCTGAGGGTTCTACGACTGCTGGGATATATGTCTCGTAGATCTCTTTTAGAAGTCTACTGGGACGTATGTGTCCCAAAAGAATAAAGTAAATGAGATCTCCCGGCTTCTACAACCGCAGACAATGATGTCATCATAGTCTGAAACTAACGAAGAAATTAGTTCGACTATTTAGTTTGAACAGGAAAGATGAGTTGGCGGCAGTGATCTAATGGGATAAATGTATCCCATCATGATTCTACAACATATGGAAAATCTTTGATTTAATTAACGATGAAATAAAAATTAGAGTGTCACCCTTGACTGTATAGTCGTATAGGTTACACCCTGAAATAGCTAGGAGCTGTTTACAAAAAAAGGTTACCAGAAAAGAGCTACTAGCCTTTAAGGGCTAAGGAACAGAAAAGGCTAGTACAATAAGGGCTAAAGAACAGAAAAGGCTAGTACAATAAGGGCTAAGGAACAGAAAAGGCTAGTACAATAAGGGCTAAAGAACAGGAAAGGCTAGTACAATAAGGGCTAAGGAACAGGAAAGGCTAGTACAATAAGGGCTAAAGAACAGGAAAGGCTAGTACAATAAGGGCTAAGGAATAGAAAAGGCTAGTACAGTAAGGGCTGAGGAACAGAAAAGGCTAGTACAATAAGGGCTAAAGAACAGAAAAGGCTAGTACAATAAGGGCTAAGGAACAGAAAAGGCTAGTACAATAAGGGCTAAGGAACAGAAAAGGCTAGTACAATAAGGGCTAAAGAACAGGAAATGCTAGTACAATAAGGGCTACGCAGGGAAGAACTAAATCAAGCTATTCTAAAAAGAGTGTGAAGTCATGCATATCTACATGCATATTATATTCACGTTGGCCGTATGGAATACACTATAACCCTAATCCTAATCCCTAACCGTAACCCTAATCTAAGTTAGTTAGTTAAAGTATTATCAATTGTCACTTAAATCTTCCTAAGCTTAGCTAAAAAGAATGTATTACCAATTGATATCTAGCTCTTTTGTCAGCTGCTTTTTTGTTGGTAGATCTTTTTGGGCTAACTCTGCACCAAGTCGTATGATAGTAAAATCAGACATACCAAGGTTAAAAAAACAAAAATTGAATTTTCCGTCGTACACAATAATTTTCTTTTTATAAGTGAAGCGATAGCTAAGGGAGACAATCCAACAATTCCTCCTGTTTTTATCTGATTTAAAAAAAAATGCTGTCAGCCCATCCCGTGTGGTTATTAGTTTATAATGTAGATCGTTTAATGACCCCGGGCAAATATACATTCACTTAATCAACAAAGACGCCGATTTTGCACAGTATTTACTAGAAAGGAGACGGGGTGCAGGTGTTCGGCTTCACTCGCCAAAGTGATATCGTGTCAAGAGCAGGATGACATTATTAAGACAAATAAAGGACTAATGCATCATGTCTGTCAAGCTGTTGGGAGCTTATTGTATATCTTCGCGGTGAACAGTTGAAATATGTCAGTAGTAGTCCAGGGTCAGCTTTAAGCCAATGGACCGATTGCTCCAAATTGGGCTCCGCGCCTAAGGGGGGTCCGAACTAGAGTAATCTACTCTGGTCTTGTTAAATACATGCAACAACACATTGTAGCATACACCTAACACCGCATTGCAATTTTTACAGAGAGCAGAAACGATTTTAATTTTCTTCTGAATTCTTAAAATGTCAGTAGTGTTTGTTTACACTGTTTATATTTTGAAATATATTTTAATTTACTTGAATTAAATAATATGTTAATCTGAACAGTGAGCTAATCTCGGTAGCTGTTGTTAGTGGCTTCAATCCTCATTTGATCTCCCACCTTGCTGACCATTGTTAGTGGGTTCGATCCTCATCGAATCTCCCAGTATAGATGGTTTGATACATAACAGCTATGTTAATAAATAATATGAAAAAATGGTCGTACCTTGTATAGCAATCATCAGCAAGCTAATCTTGCTGACCTTTGTTAGTGGGTTCGATCCTCATTGATCTCCCACCATTGGTGGCGTGATACGAAAGTAATCATATGAAAAAGGAGATCAGGAGGCATGTCGTATAGCAATGATCAGCAAGCTAATCTTGCTGGCCGTTGTTAGTGGGTTCGATCCTCATCAGACCTTCCAGCATAGATGGTCTGATATCAACTCAATTGTAAGTTAATATTACTTATATAATGAATAGTGAGACCTTTTTGTTTGTCTGTCCCTAACAATGGCCTCTTACATTCAGGGGTAAAAATGTTGCTGATATAAATGCCTCTCACCCATCAAAATACCCTTACCCTTAAAAATAGTTTCAGTGAAATTCAAATATATCCGTGAATTCTTTCACGGATTTTAACTAGTTAATTATAGTGTAAACATTTATTTCTGTGAAATCTTTAAGCGCACATTTTGATTGCTTTTCATTCTAGTATAAGGGATACAAAGTCTATAATAAACTTTATTTATATCTCTAAGATTCTACAGACCTTGGCTGTGAATCCGGCGCCCCGCAAATAAATGTTTCCAATTTGACCCCGCAGCAGCTAACGCCGGCCCCGAGTAGGACATTTGTATACAACCTATGGCTAATGATGCATTTTCAATCTACTGGTTAGTAGGTTTTCTTTTAAGTTGCAGATCTATCTATCTAGTTAGCTATCTATCGCAATGTGCTCTCGTCGACACATTGTAATAATTTGTCTTCCATTAGCGCTGTGTTCTAAAGTTCATGGTGTTGACACATCTCTAGGAAGCCAATATACATACATGAGCCATGGTTTTAAGTTAGTCTACTTAAAAGTTAACAGATGTAAATAAGAACATTCACTAGCGTCAACAATTATATATATCCCTGAGCAAAATCCATTCCATTTGGCCACACCCACAAGA
>VCCN01004508.1:6556176-6575389 GCA_006491835.1 Architeuthis dux | reverse complement strand
TGTTAATTCTGTAATGACAGGCATCCTAATATTTGAATAGCACCTAAGTGCTTCTTGATGGTAAATAGTAGTTAAAAATAGTACAATGGGTTTTGGTCAAAAATCGCTTTAGTTTACATCAGTTTTCGTTGGAGAAACGTTTTTGTATTCACCTTTTATGTAATATATGAATACTAAAAACAAAATTGAACCCCTATTGAAATAAATGTTGTGAATATAAAAAAGATTTGTAAAAGTGAATAATAATTTCGACTTGCATACTTTAAAATTCTAAACACTACTTTTTGTTGAGCACTTAAAATCACAGAATTCTTTGGAAATTTTAGTCTAAAACCATTTAGCGTGAAATATCTAAAGCCTACAACAGTTTTTTGGGGGGTTTTTTTTTGGGGGGGGTAAGCAAATCTTATATATAAATAAGATAAGATTTTATAGAAATCAATCAAATCTGGTAAGCTTAATCTTACCAGATTTAATCGGCTATCATAGATTTTTATCAACTAAATTGGAAAAAACAAAGAACATTAAGGGGCAACCTTTGGATTTACCGAACATTCTATTCTTAACCTTACCTCTTCACAAAAATGACTAATGTTATGTACAGTAACATAATTTTTATTAATAATTTATTAAAAATTTCAAATAAATTCTGCAGTGACTTGAAAACTAGTGAATTTTGTTTACAACTTAATGAGACATTACGTAACAACGAAGCTCTGTTATTGGTTTATGTGCACTATTCAAATAGCGATCAGGCTATTATTCAGGAATTCATTCCTGATTGCTGAACAATTGAAAGTTCACACCAAAGGTTCAACAATTTACAAGACAGTTGAGCATTTCTTTTTCAATGATACAAGTATTCTTCTTACAAATGTCATTGCATGTGCAATTGATAGGGAGCCTTCGATGATTGGCTGTCATCGTGGATTTCTCTCTCATTTAAAGAAAGCAGTTCCGAACATTTTTACTATCCACATTTGGTTAAGCATCTCAGTGGTAGATTGCATGAAATTTTGCAAGTTGTTATTAAAGGAGTAAATAAAATAAAAGCCCATCCATTGAATACCCATATATTTTGGCATGGGTAAGTACCAAAACATTTTTCAGTTAATTTTATTTAATGAAATATAAATTCTTATGACTACTTTTTACCTTCATCTTAATTTTTTTTTTAGTTGTTTTGTTTTTTTTAAAATTTTTTTAATTTTTTGACTGGCCTGAATAAAAGAAATTAAGTTGTGGACACAGGAGTGGGGTTCATCAATTTATTGGTGAAGACAAATTTAACGTCCAATGTGCGCAACATTAAAAAATAAAATCAATGTAGGTTCAAGAGGAAATTCAACAAGGCAGAAATAACAATTTACAACTGAGTTTTATTCAGTTAAATTAACAAAATAGATATCGTTCAAAGGGAGGAAACAGTAATATGTAGGTTGGAATTAAAAGTTTAATGTGCATATGCAAAATGTAATAGTGAGTAGGGAGTTAGTAAAGTTGTGTATGAGTTTATGAAGAGAAATAGTCCACAAGTGTGTGTGTGTGTGGCAGTTCACATGTGTGTTTGTGTCTAACAAGACCAATGTATATGTGCGTAAGTGAACAAAACTAGTAAACTCAACCTGCTGACAGGATGAAAAAGAAGTGTGGTATGATGATGATGTCTCTGTGTTGGTGCTGATGATGAAAACTAGAATTTAAGTTTGTCAGATGGGTTGAAATACTGTACTCACTATGAATGCTGTCTCCCTTTTCTTTGAAGTTGAATGTGCACCTCCACCAAGTCAAAGTGCTAAAATGAATTTCCTACAGCCAGTTACATTGATAGGGTTATATTTATGGAAAAATATCAACTCCTGGCAATGGTTTAGGAAGTTGGGCTCTGATTTGTTGATTATTATTTTAATGTAGCTATTTGAGGTTTTCCAACAGTTAATATTTTTTGCAGGGAAAATTTGTATAAAAAAATTGGCACAAAATCCTGGGAGCCTGTTTTTGCACAGAATTGTTCACTTGGGTTTAGGTAGCCCTACAGTTGAAAGCTTTGATTTCTTTTTTATTGTAAATTTAGATGCTTTTTCTTCCCATCACCCATTTAAAACTTTCAAAATCTACATAAAATGTAATGATTTTATGCACAGAAGACGTAATCTTTTTTTGTTTCTTTTTTATCATAACTTTTATTCAGGCCAGTCCAAAAAAAATAAAGCAACTAAGAAATTAAGATGAAGGTAAAAAGTAGTCATAAAAAATTAACAATAATGATTCATCGAATAAAAATAAATGAAAAATATCTTTAGTTGACGAAACGAGTTATGTACCTTTACATCTGAAAGACATAAAAATGTATAACCATTCTTTGCTTATGTAAACAATTTTTTATTCTTGTTTTTATAATCTTGGTAGACTTTCAATTTGGACATCTGATAAATTTTAACATTTTGTTAGGTTCTGATCCCAGTAAAGTACCCATCAGGAAATCTGACCATCTCAAATTTATCAAGGGAGAAAAAGTCCGTCAAAACATAATTTGCCCATCATATAGTTTCCGGGAAAATTTTAAACAGTTTTATCAAAAGACTTTTAGCACAAGTTAGCGAAGTTGGTCCCAATTGGAATTCTGAGTGTGAAATGAAAAGAAATAAGCGAGGCAAAACAATTTATTCAAAGCAATAAAAATATATCTTTACTTTTGTTTTTCTTTCATGAATTCTCTTATTTTTAATTAATGAAAATTTTTCTTTTTACACAAGAATTGGGTCTTTTTACGTTTTTAAAATCCGATATCAAATTACTGTTGTTCATACATTTTTAGTGTGGGCAGTGTGCTTAAGAAAAAGAAAGATTTTATTACTTAAAAATAAAAATAAATAAGATTTACGCAGGAAAAACAGAAGTAAATAGATACATTATATTTTTATTGTTTTGACCCACTTATTTCTTTTTATTTCACTCAGAATTTCAATTGGGACCACCTTCGCTAAGTTGTGCCAAAGGCTTTTTAAAATAAAACCTTATAAAATTTTCCTAGAAACTATATGACGGGCACTTTTCATCCCATGATAAATTTGAGATGGGCACTTTTCTGGACACACCATTTACCAGTGCAATTTTAACATAGGTGGTGCCAGCTCATGACAAATATATGAAAATGGGGGGCTTATGAACCACTGAGATAGACTAGCCTCCTTTCCATGTTGTAAAAGAGGAATACATTGCTGTTTAAGTAATTATGTGGAGTAATAACCACCAACCATCCAAAATGGACCCTTGAAGATAAAACTGAAACATTCAACAGAAGCAAATGAGGACAGTCCTTCTTCAGAAGGTAAATACATAAACTATTTAAGGCATACAGGAGAGAAAATTTGATTAATATTGACATTGGTAATTGAGGGGACAAGAGTTTTAAGCACCGAAGACGATTGGGGATACGTGCAAAGCACAAATAAAAATCAAGATTTAACCATTTTACATTTTATTTCAATATTTTGTTTTTAGACAATAAATATGTTCCATTGTTTTGTACTGATAAAATAAATTGCTTTAGCAAACAAAAAAAACAAAAACAACAATGCCTTTGTAACAAACATGTGACATCAAATTCAAATAATTTGATTTGGTTTTAACACATCATTCCATGGATTGTGCTGTCAAATCATCAAACAGCAGCTCATCTCCTGCCATCATCATCATCATCATAGAATAGGCTTATTTCACAGAAACCAACAATAACCAAAGATGCCTCCAAAATAGAATAGTCAAATTTAGTGCAACTGGAAATCAACTTTTTTTTCCATGTGCTAAATATTATATCATTAATTAAACTCAAATCGGTCTGTATTTTTGAGACATGGAATACCAAATAGACTTAGAAAATGTCTCTTCACATTACTGTTTTTAGTAATAAAAATCAATATATCAATATATATTTTTTCAGGAACATACTTTAAGGAAGAATTGCAAATCAGGTACAGGTGAAGCAGACAATGCCTGCCTAAGTCACTGCAGTAACATGTCTGCTGTGTGCCTTGTCAGTTATGGCATACATTAATGCATGATTAGATAGAGATGAGGCTGCAGCCACAACCCTTCAAAATTCTTGGTGAAAACAGTATAATGCATCAACCAATTTTTGCTCTTTGTCCCAAGAGCAGTGGTTAACAATACATTGTGATTTGTTTGAGGGGTAGGCGAGAAGAGGAACAAAGGGGATAAGTTTGAGGACACTCCTTGTATACAACCTCTATTCTTCCATTTCGTCATCCAATAAAGCACACATGTCATGATCATCCATTAAATCATCTTTGGAAAGTGTGGTGTTTAATTGGGAAGTGTTGGAAATCTGAGATGTGTTTAACTGGGAAGAGCTGGACTGTGATGAATTCACCTGGGAGAGTTTTACCACACGCACCGGTGTTGAAGAAACTAAAAAGAAAATTTTTTAAATAAAAAAATAAATGAAGGAAAGAGAGAATACATATCAGTTTCATGTTTTTGAAATCTACTTATATAATGAACAATGTGATTTTCTTGATTCACTTAAATTTTTAAGCAATTACCTCTATTAGAAAGCAACAAGAAGAATATATTCTACAGCAAATTGTCTTTCTGCTTCCAGATCTTTGGAGTCATACAAGAATAGTAAAGAATAAAAGTAATTTATTGTATTATTAGTTAATTCTTGTGAAAAGATTCATGTATATATTTAAATTTCTCCTGCAACTGAACTATCATTATTAATTTTTGATTACTATTTTCCTTCATCTTAATTTTTTTAGTTGATTTTATTACAACTTTACTCACTGCTGTGGATCGACAGCTTCAGTTAACAGTGCGAATTGGAAATAAAGAATAAAATCCTGGTGAAACTCGAACTCGTGTTCCTTTTGGTATGGGGAAGACAGGTTAAATACATAATAAAAAAAAGAAAAATTACTGAAGTCTCTTCAGTGGAAGAGTCCATTGTTTCAAATGGTGATTAGGAGATTTTTTTTTAATCAGCAAAATTCTGACCTTTAAATTATCCAAGTATACTAATATTTACTTTTCCAATATGAATATAGTACCCTTCATTTAACATCATCAAATGATAATGTTCCATCAACTCATAACTAACCTGTGTCTTTCAGAGACAACGAATGACAAACAAAAAATGAATAATGAGCTTAGAGAATCATAAACAACTGCTGGAAATTTTAAGTAAAGTCCAGGTTCTTCTTAAGAACTCAAAGGAATTGGTTGTCTGCTTACCTTGTGATTTTACATCTCCATTGAGAACCTTTTGGCTCTCATCAAAATATTGGTTTGGATGCTGGAGACCAAAGTTGGAGTTTTTGAGATTATGAGTGACTTCAAAGTAATGTGTACAAGCCAGGGTGTAATGCTTCTGTTCTACATAGTTCATAATCTGTAAGGACAAAGCAAAAGATAAAATAAAGAGGAATACACAAGATCAGTTATTAGAAACTGTCAACATAGCCAGCTAGACTCTCTTGAAAACTGAAGAAACCTATGTGTCACACATACAGGCCGGACTAATGGAGATAGATGGCTGAAAATTTAAACATTTACTCATTATTATGTCTAGAAAATTCCCCCTTTTAATAATTTGCAATGTAAGTTTATGCTAAATTGGACCCTTAATTTGTGTCCGATAGCATTCACATTTTTTTTAAATTTCAGACTTTTTTTAGTGATCACTACTCTACACATGGCGAGAAGTAACTTATTCGTTAATTTTCCCCTTTTTCCAATATTTTTTTTAATTGATAACCCCAAACACAGCATGCTGCCAAAAGATGGTTATGTGACAGTTTCTATTGAATGACTAACCAGACCTGTTTAATGTAGGTATTAAACTGTATCTCCATAAAGAGGAATACAGAAAATGATTGCAGATCATCTCCAGACAACAGCAGCACTCGGGGAATGGTCTAATCATTTCATTTCAGTGTGGTGGGGAGACGCTGTCAGAGAGGGATCCCCAGTGCCCAGGCAAATTACACTTTGTGGCTCTGGAGAGCAGAAATTTTGAAAATTTATGTTAAGCTGTAATAGCTGTGAAGAAAACTGTCCTTTTGTACACACACACACAAAAAATGCAACAAATTATTCACAATGATTAGGCTGCAATGATATTTTTAATAGAAAACAAGTTCATCCTTTCCAGTTTTTTAAATAACACATTAGGGATAGACATGTTCAAGCCTCCTTATAGCACAATTGTAAGTTTCATTTGACCAATTGGAATACAAAAAGATGCAATTTCGTTAAAATAATAATCAAAGTAGATAAGATTAGTTTAGTCTGGCACAAAGCCAAAATTTCTTACGAAAATGGGGAAGATAAAATTGAGTAAAGCCAATTTGAAATCCTGGCTTAATCAGTAATCATTGATTGGTGCCAGAAAATACGATTTCTGCCACTGGTATTCATACCTGTCAAGTTTCAATATTAAGAATGCATGAGAATCGTGTTTCATCATGAAAGTTTACCTTCTCATAAGATAAGATTGTTATCAGAAATCTAAACCAATTTGATAAATCTAAATAAATCTAACACTTTTTATACAATGCGTGAGAATTTTCCTTTCATACGTGAGCAGGTATCAAAATGCGTGTGTCTCACGCAAAATTCGTGAGACTTGGAAGGTCAGGGTATTTAAAATATGATTTGCGGTCGAGAATTCCTGAAAGATTTAGGTCCCTTGAAATTTTTCATCGTTAAATCAATGGGGAGTAACTCCTACGAATTTATGGAAATCGAACATGGGGGGGAATCGGGGCACAGCTGTATACAGGGGCAAGTTGATACAGTTATTAATTTCAATACATGAGAGAGAGCGCTTAGCATCTCATCGTGCACAGGTCTCAACATCCTCTGTATTGTGAGACGACGGAAGCCACATCGGACAACTCTCTCCAAAACTAAAAAGAAAAAAAAAGAAAAAAAAAAGAAAAAAAAAGAAAAAAAAAAAGAAAAAAAAAAGAAGAAAAAAAGAAGAAAAAAAGAAGAAAAAAAGAAAAAAAAGAAAAAAAAAGAAAAAAAAAGAAAAAAAAAAGAAAAAAAAAGAAAAAAAAAGGAAAAAAAAAAAAAAGATTTTGCACAGATTCAGTAAATTTTCTTGTCTTTACGAAAAAATGTTATAGACTTTGAAGAAACCAGAGCTCAATAAAACACGTTTGATTATCTGAAACGACTGTCTTTATGCCTTAATTTAGGCATAAAGACAGTCGTTTCAGAAAATAAAATGGTCGGCTTGAGGCTAGTTGTTATGGTGGGATCGGGGCTAGTTGTTACACCTTGTAACAACTTGCATTTTCCCACCACAAGTTTTGATATTCACGTAGTTTACACGAATTACCTCCTCCTACCACGTTATTTTTAAAATTTTTTTATTAGTAACAACTTACCCCATGCCACGTAATAACATGTATACAGTTTTCTTGACCGATAATTTCTCTTATATCTCGAGAATGAAGTAATGAATCATTTTTATGTTTGGTGTTTATGAAAATAGACAAAGAAATTTCTGCTGTGAGTTGGTCATTGAGGTTTGTAGATTTTATGGGGGCCAAAAATAATAAAAATGCTCTCCCCTACTTGAATATGGATTAAAAAAATATAAATTTTTCCTGTCTTTAAGTAGAAATGTTGTATCATTTCTTTTCTAAAGAATGATTATTATTGTATATTGTTCAATTACAATTAATTTCGTCATCTTTGTTGTTTTTTAATTATTGGAACAAATTTAATAAACAATCCATTAACAATAATGCTAAACTTATCACATGAAAAAAAAAAAAAAAAAAAATGAAAATTGGAATGGAGACTTCTTAAATTTTATTTTAATTGTTCAATTTTTTTTTTAACAATATTAATACCAGCTATAAATTAATAGTAAAATTATTACAATGTTTAAACCACTGTATCCTTTCGGGTGTCGTATTTTGGAATGTCAAAATTTGATCAGAGAGGGTATGCATTCCACTCCCCACCTAAACATCAGGCGATTCTTTTTATGAATTCCTGGAAATGTCCTTCCCACACCACCCATGACCTCCTAACCTTTGTGGTTTCAATCATTTATAATTTGGTCAGTGTTATCTCCGGCCTCCCTGAACTTGAATTATACTGAATCAGATAATCTAATCTCAGTCGTTCATTAAGTAATGATAATACTTCTAATATTTATTTTAAACTTCAGAAAGAAACATTTTCATGGATTGTTTTTATAAAAGAGTTAAAAAATAGAATTAAAACTCACAATATCAATACTTTCAGCAGGCATTCCTTGGTTTCGGTACCTCTGTCTCAGTAAGTCAGCATCAACATGCCTGAAGACACATCCTAGAAGGAAGACAAATTTAATTATAGAAAGACTCAATTAATTTACTAAATAAACTATTTCTTTACAGTTGACACTTGACAGGATCAAATTGAAAAAGGGTTCCATGAATGAAGAATTTTTTGAAAAGGGAACTAACAACTTGATACCAAAGTGAAATAAATGTATAAATGAGGAATATTTTGATTAAATAAATAATTTTTTAAATTTATTTGGTTTAAATAATTCGGCACTTTCATGTTGAACAATCTGATAGAATTTTTACATTTCCACATATGTTAGCAGTTACTTTTGAAATGATAAATTTATGTACAGTTATTTTTTCCTTTAGAATAACAAGGAATATGTGACTTTTAGGCATGCAAGTCGATATCTATAGAGGTGTATCAATAATCATCACTTTGTTTCTTCCCTCAGCAGATTGTCATCTTAATTTTTTGATGTGTCAGTTAAAAGATGATAGCAGACCTCAAGGTGTTTAAAAAATGAAGACAAAAAGATTCAGAATATCAATGCAAAAAGTAGGAGTGTTTTTTCTGTTTTTAAATCTGGGTTTTTACTGCAAGGAAGGAAGAAAAGAAGAAAAAAAAAACAAAATAAATAACAAAAAAAAAAAACACCAGTGGACAGTATCTGGCGAATTCATCCCCATATACAATTCAGCCCTCAAACAATTCATAGCTGTGGATTACGGAAAATTCATCCCCAACCTAGTTTAACAATGTTAATACCAGCTATAAATTAATCATAAAATTACTATATCCTATATTCATTACAATAAACTAAATTTAAATACTGTTGTTGCCATATAAATGCTAGCTAGTTGCCGCTGAACGGTTTTGCTTGGAAGATTAATTCTCCGACAAATATTTCTTTGTAGAAATTGAATAGCTTAGGTCAAATTTTAAATGAAGAGTTGTCTTTTACGAAAAATAAAAACAAAGAAGTTTTATTTTTTAAAAATAAGCATTTATATACACATGATAAACAACTGAAAAAAAGAGAAAGTACGAACACTGATGACAAATGAATTATTGTTCCTGTTTAATAAACAATCCATTAACAATGATGCTAAACTTATCACATTTAAAAAAAAAAAAAAAAAAAAAAGGGCTCTAAAACTTTTAAAAATTTAATTTTTCAAACCTGAAAAATTCCGAGGAAATGACAGTCTTACGGATTGAAAGTACAAAAAAAATTACATAGGAAAATTATTTTTTCTATTTTTTTTTTTTATTTTTTTTAAATCGAATATTCAACTCAGTAAGATATTAACAGTAATAGTTATATTATACATAGAATTTAATTTTTCTCAAAACTGACACATTTCCATAACAATTCTTAACCCATGTTATGTCTTTTATAAAAGAATAGAAATAATCTTGAGTTCGATGTTTGTTTAGTGTTTTATAAATCTTTTTTTATAAACTTTTTATAACTAATTTTTGCTTATTTTTATCAAAAATAAAAATGAAAAAGATTCGTTTTTTAAAAAAGATTTATAAAACATTAAACAAACATTGTACTATTTATAGTTCAGGTGTATTTACAGCACCAAACAAATTTTTTGTTGCCGAGATTGAAGAGAAAAAAAATTGGAGATTTTCTGATACAGTATAATTCAAGTTCAGGGAGGCTGGAGATGACACTGACCAAATTATAAATGATTAAAACCACAAAGGTTAGGAAGCAGTGAGGGGACATATAGGCGGTGAGGAAGGACATTTCCAGGAATTCATAAAAAGAATCACCTGATATTTAGGTGGGGAGTGGAATCCATACCCTCTCAGATCAAATTTTGACATTCCAAAATACGACACCCCAAAGGATACAGCGGCTTAAATATTGTAATAATTTTACTATTAATTTATAGTTGGTATTAATATTGTTAAAAAAAATAATTTGTTCTTTTTTTAAAATAAAATTCGTCCCCAATCTATTGGGGATGAATTTTATTTTTTAAAAAAAGAACACATTTTCTTTGGAAAGAAGTTCCATTCCAATTTTCAAAAACTTGTTTTTTTTTCATGTGACGAGTTTAGAATTATTGTTAACGGATTGTTTATTAAACAGGGACAATAATTCATTCATTACTGGTGTTCGTACTTTCTCCTTTTTTCAGTTGTTTATCGTGTGTATATAAAGAGTACCAACTGAAAATACATCTAATAGATGTAATAGAGGTATTTTAAAAATGTTTATGTCTGTAATATCAGGGTGGTTGTGTATCTGGTATTTGTGGCAGTGACCTCTGTTTGTTGTTTTTAGTGTTCACTGTAGCATGAGTATCTGTGTCCATTTCTACCATGCAGTGTGTCATTTTGTAGATGTGTATCAGGTCACTTCTCAAGCTTTGTTGAGTGGGAAGCTGTAGTATTCAGAGCCTGTCTTCATATGGCAGGTGTTTTAGTTGTGGCACCAGGTTCGTAGCTCTCTTCTGCAACCTCTCTAACATGACTTGGTATTTTTTGGTGTGTGAAGACCAGATAATGCTTGCATATTCTACATGTGATCTGACCAGGGTTTTGTACAGCAGTTTGAATATAGTGGTGTCCATATATTTGAATGTGCTTCGGATTACACCAAGCATCTGGTTTGCTTTATTGATTTTTTCTTCTATATGTTTATTGAAGTTTAGTTGCTCATCGACCATCACCCCTAGATCCTTTTCTTTGGTTACTGGTGTTAGGTTGTGAAATGTGGAATTATATGACTTGTATTTGTTTCAGGGTACTTTTTGTCTTTTATAAAAAATAAAAATAAACAAAAAACTCTTCATTTAAAATTTGGCCTAAGCTAGTCAATTTCTATAAAAGAAATATTTCTCAAAGAATTAATCTTCCAAGCAAAACCATTCAGCAGTAACTAGCTAGCATTTATATAGCAACAATAGCTGGTATTAATATTGTTAAACTAGGTTAGGGATGAATTTTCTGTAATCCAGCTATGAATTGTTCGGGGGGTGGGGGGTGAATTGTATATGGGGATGCATTTTCTGTAACTCCAAGCATACAAGATAGAACAACTCCAGGCTAAAGTGGTTGCATTTAACTGGGCAAAATTAGCAGATGTGAAAATGTTCTTACCATGATAATCCCCCTGGCTCGGAGGATTGGACATAATTATTTTAGCACAGCTGTAAGGGGTGTAATTCGCCCGCTTTCCTTCTTTGCCATAATTGTAACGGATATTGTAGGAATAACCCTTTTCAAACTGGGATGAAAAATAAAGAGATGTAAGGAATTATTTAACAAAATAAAAATTTACATGTCATAGCAAAAAATACTAACAAAGATATTTTTTTTTAAATGGAAATCTGAAAATGTAAGCAAGTAGTGTGCATTGGAATAGTGTCAGTGTTTGGAGGAGAAAAGGTTCCCCAGATTAATGGGTCTGTAAGAAATTTAAAAAAAAAAAAAAAAAAAAAAAGATGGACAGACAGTAGAAGAACATTTGACAAGATGCTGATAATATCTGATTCAGAGAAGGAATGTTGTTATTACTATACATTGATTCTTTCATACCAGTTTCCTTTTCTTTATCACAATGCTTTGTCTGCTTTACCCTCTGTCCTTCCATGAGGGTCTATGGAATTCAGTAACCTTCTAAGAATGCTTAACAGAACTGTTGGATAGTTGAATGAAGACTACTGTCAGTGCTACTGTGATATCACCTTCTGCCAGTTCTGTTTGGCTGAGGGCCAGAGTGTATGAATGGTCGGCAGTTGAGTTATGTCAGTAGTGCTGAATTTGGAGAGTCAAAGTCATTGTGAGTGACACATAGTGGAAGACCGGTGTTATGGTTCAAGTAACCAGAAGTTTCTTTGTTACAGTATAAATCAGATACAAATACCTTTAGAGGAAATAAATGGTGTTCAGTCCACCTTCACCACAAATATAACAAGAAATTTTCATTTAGTTGACATTGCTGAAAAGTTTACATAATACAATACCTCTGGAAGGTCAGAAAGTAAAGCTGCTAAAATGTTGAGATAAAGATAGAGTTAGTTCATGGATGCAACAAATATAATTTCAGACTCTTTATTCACCCAACAGATGGTATAACTTTTAGGAAAATTATGTATTTTACTGTCCATTAAGAAACAAAGTCTTTGGGGGGGGGGGGGTATCATTACTAAACAGCCATACAAGTGAGCATGAGGAAATGGACATCAACTATAATTTAGGGTATAGTTTATTGTTGCTTTTGGTCTTACCCAAGATCCACATTAGATCAAATTTTGGAGCAGTAGGTTGTTAGTTTTCTAAAAGTCTAGAGTAGATAGAAAGTACAGTCAATTTTAGAACTATCCAATTAAAAGAATGAACTGGGTTAAGAATCTTTTTTTTAGCATGGAACCATTAAATAAATCTCCTGGAATGGCTGATGAGATATCTGTGATGTCCTGCCAGGCTGCACAAGGGAGCAAATACCACGAGTTACCTCCCTTGCCACAAACCCCTAAAACGGAAGTGAGTCCCCGGTCATGCGCCAGGCAAACCGGTGAAAATAAAGAAGACCACTCGGAAGCGAGAACACAACAGTTCTTTCGCTGACGACGATCAGTAAACAACACATCTGTCTTTGTCCTTTGTTTCATCCTTTTCCCTTTCAGTGAGACTCCCACGAGCTGGGAGACACAGGGAGACACTACAATATCCTGCAAAAAATGTTTGTCCTGGGTTTTCTTACACTGGCAGTGAATCAGATAGTGATTCAAGACAATTCGTAGACAGTGATGAAAGCAGTGAAAGCAATGATTGTCTTGAAGCGGCTAACAAGATATTTTGCCAATATGTCACAAATATCCCAGTCCCAAGTGGTTACAATATATGCCAGCGTTTAAGTCAACCTCAAAACTATGGCTTTAATTTAAGTTTAGCCCAATATTTGCCGGATAAGTCAACTCTCAAAAAAAAGTCAAAATAAGGCAGCATTGTGTCCATCAGAGTGTCAAGTTCATAGGGTCAAAACAGACTAATATGATCAGTTAGGGAAAATACTTGATGCTTAAAAATTCAACTTATACGCCGGCATATACTGTAAATATATTCTTGTATTACCATAAAATGCAATCCTGTTTTATGCATTGAAATTAAAAATATATCTGATAAAGATCTTGATTAAATAAAAACTTTTTTTTAAACGAATAACTCACCTTATCAGAATCCATAATCCTGGTAAACTCCATCTTCCAGAAACGCATAGCATCTTCAAGAGAAAGGCCAATACCCTTAAGGAAAAGACCATACTGCAAGCGTCCACCGTGCCGCAGATGATGGCTCTGACGGAGACTCTGGTGAAGTTGGAGCATGCAAGGTGGGAAGGATTTTCGTGACAGCTGAAAAAGATGAAAGCAGAAGGACAATATTAAGATTCTTTCATCAAGTCTGTTCACAATTCTGGTGGTAAAAACCAAAACATAGCATGAAGATTTTGAGTAGAGGTGCCCTGTCTAGCCATAGGATTCCACAGCCAACTTGGTTAAGGCATCGTTCATGAAAGATGAGCTCCCAGGATGAGATGCATTGGGAGCTACTTCTTTGTTCCGACTTCACACTACTTAAGTAGTGTTTTTAATAAAAGCAACAATAAGATGAAAAAAAGAATACCCAAATATGGTAATGAAAATGCTTATCTTAGAGATCAAATAACCAATGGGAATGGGGAGACCAGGGCTATTCTCCTCTACTAGTTTCACTAACTTATGGAATATCTATAATGTTTTAGTAGAGACATTTTTTGAACAACTATGTACTAACTCATTCTACTCCTAAGCTGAAGCCTTTAGTATCTGACCTTCCATCCATAATACCAGTTCATGGGATACAGTGAGACATTTGGATAGTTTTTCTTTGGAAAAAGTGTGTCTTTATAGGTCAGCAAATTGCAACTGTCATGCCATCTTTTTATCTCTTTCAAGTTAATTTTTATAACCTTTACTGATTTATTGAGGGTTTTATAAATATTCAAATGTTAAGACCTTGGTATGATAGCAGTAGGCCAATGTGTACTACACCCTGCTCAAAGGTGACCTATAAAAAAATTTTTTAAAAAAGGTTGGTACAAAATCTTTATAAACAAGACCAAAATAATACCTACAGATTCTATCATGTCAAGTGTAACAGTGCCAGAATTGGATTTGGTACTGAAATCTTCTCCCAGATAAGCTCTGCTTAGGTTGTTTAGCAAGGGTAGCAATCGATCGTCTTCTTCTAAACGAGGAAGGGAACGGCATGTTCTCTGGAGAAAAAAATTATTTTTTTTAATTTTCCACTTGAACATCTGAGAGTAAAAACGGGAAATCTGGTAAATAAAACTTTATCAAAAAGAAGAGTTTTAAATTTCAATTTGAGACCATCATGAAAAAAAAAAAAAATAAATATCTATATAAAACGTTTTTATAGGAACGCTCTATTTTTGGATAGCTGGGAAATCCTTTGTGTATATTTTTTTTTCTTTCTTCTTCAAGCCCGGCATGATTCTTACTGTTCTTACTGTGATGTCCTGCCAGGCTGCGCAAGGGAGCAAATACCTAGAGTTACCTCCCTTGCCACAACCCATAAAACGGAAGTGAGTTCCCGGTCATGCGCCAGGCAAACCGGGGTAAAATAAAGGGAATCGCACAAAGTAGAGGAACAGACACAGTTCTCTCGCTGACGCCGATCAGTAAACACCACATCTGTCTTTGTCCTTTGTTTCATCTTTCCCTTTCAGTGAGATTCCCACGAGCTGGGAGACACTACATTTTGGCGATGAGGGATGAGATCTGGTTTCTAAAACACAAAGGAATAACCACCTCAACACATGATGGCTAATTTCCTGCCTCCATTTCCACCCTTTCAGATACACAATGGAGAAAGCACAACTGGCGTCAGATGGCGAAAATGGCTCAAAAAGTTTGAGAATCTGCTATGCGCCATGGACATAGAAAACGAAAAAACGGGCCATGTTTCTCCATTACGCCGGCGACAAAATCTTTGAGATCATCGATAGCCACACAGATGAAGACAAAGGACTTGGAGCAACGCACATGGTGAATGGGGTAGAAACACCAGCGGGATACGAAAAGCTGAAAAGCTCGCTGACAGCATATTTCACCCCCCAAAAAAACTTTAGACAAGCGATCCAGACAGTTTCCGAAGACCTAGACGGTTATCACACGCTTCTCTGGAATTTGGCCGCCATGTGCGATTTCCAACACGTAGAACGGGAAATCCTGGCACAAATTCTGCAAGGCTGTTCTTCTACGCAGGTCAGACGCAGAATCCTGAGGGACGACTCCACGCTGAAGCAAGTACTCGACGAAGCTAGGGCTACCGAACTTGCAAACGTACGAGCCTCAGCGATAGAGACGCATGCTGTACATGCATTATCTAGCTGATTCGGACTAAATCACAATCGGAGTGGATACAGACGAAGCGGCACAGATGTTGCTACCAGAAGCAGCCATGACTCAGCGAGACTGCCACCACGTGGTGCCAACAGAGATGCCCAGAGGTGGCCATAACTCGGCGAGACTGCCACCACAGAGATGCCCAGGAATGGCCATAGCTTGGCCAGACCACCACCACGAGGCGATGAAAATTCTGACGTCTGCCATTACTGTGGAAACTCAACAGCACATCCCTTTGGCCCAACCTGGGGGAGGGAATATAGAAGCTGTTACAAGATGAACCATTTTGCACGGTTTGCAGGTCATCCAGGCACAAAATCAGCAAGATTTCATTGAGTATTTCCGGACCTGTGACCAAGAGAGCTTCATCCCCATATCCATCCAGTGACGAGTCTGTTTTTACGGTCAATGGAAGGTGAGTCCAAAGTTTTAGTACCCCTGCCATCACTGCCTGTATAAACAGGACTCCAATAACGTTTGCTGTCGACACAATGGCATGCCAGAACGACCCAAGCTACAGAGGCACGTATCCAACATATACACGTATGGGTCCACACAGGCACTTCCTGTGCGTGGACTCATCTACGCTAAAATTACACGGAATGGAATCAATACAAAACTATACGTTGTGGATTCCAGCGGACCGAACACTCACAACCTTTTAGTCGCTGACTCAGCTCAGGTGCTGAATATAGTCAAAATAGTTCACCACAACACGCATCAGCCCACAAAACCAGTTAGACTAACACAAAAACAGACGCAACAAATACACCGGCGAATACACGAAAGATGAAGAAAAAAAAAAGAGAAAAAAGAGAAAAAAAAAAAGAAAAAAAAAAAAAAAAAAAAAAAAAAGAGAAATACCTGACAGCACCGGTCAGAACTACACACACGCACATTACAAAACAAGAAAAAAAATGTTAGACCTGTGTGATTACAAAACAAAAAAAGGGGAAAGGGGGTAAGCATGGAAATAAAGAGGGGAGTGGTGTGATGTCCTGCCAGGCTGCGCAAGGGAGCAAATACCTCGAGTTACCTCCCTTGCCACAACCCATAAAACGGAAGTGAGTTCCCGGTCATGCGCCAGGCAAACCGGGGTAAAATAAAGGGAATCGCACAAAGTAGAGGAACAGACACAGTTCTCTCGCTGACGCCGATCAGTAAACACCACATCTGTCTTTGTCCTTTGTTTCATCTTTCCCTTTCAGTGAGATTCCCACGAGCTGGGAGACACTACACTTAGCACAGTTCCTCCCAGTCTAATTTACGCACATGTTGTCTTAAAAACAAATAAAATATAAATAATCCTAAACAAAACCCCAAAACAATGTGTTTCATTTCAAACCCACTCTTATAACAGGACTGGCGCTTTGTAAACTGAGAGAAATTTTGTCAGAAAGAGAAAGTGGTAATTGCTTTTATAATTTATCAAAATGCATTGCTCATTGCTATAAAAAATAATTACACATAACCTGTAATGTTTATGTATCTTTTCGTCTGTATGTTTTAATGTAAATAAGCTAAGCGAGCCGCAATGAACCAAGCCGAAACGGAAGCCACCAGAGGGAGCCTCGTATCCAATACCAGAAGTGAGGGCTCACCACTAGGAGCTAAGAATGGCCCTTTTTCAGCAATCCTTCATAACGATCAGATATGTCTTTGTTTCTCTCTTCTTTCTTACATAGCTAAGTATGGTCAAAAAACAAATGCGTTTTTAACCAACACTAACTAACAAACCAATGAAAGCAAAGACAACACTGGCGATGAGGAAAAACCTTCATTTTATCAGATAAAAACATTTCTGTAAACAAATGGATCTCGCACATTACCCAGCTTTTGACTGCAAATCATAAGGTAAAATCATGCTTTGAAAGAAATGGATTAGCAAATTAAAGAAATCTCTTCATTGCACAGATGATCAAGGATGATATTCGAAGGGATGCTTTTAACGTTTGCTGGTGATGACTTGAATGATATAGTAGAATCACTACCAAACAGTTAAAACTGTGAGACGACAAAACGCACTACGACAGACTCATCAAAGCGGTCGAAAATTACTTCCATCAACAGCAAAACGTAGAATACCAGAAATTCGTCTTCAGACAAATCACAGGCGAAATTGATGAAGTAGAGATAAAAATCACAGCTAATCGCTGGCTGCAGATCGCCTAAAGTCAGGGAAAGGGGACTAATTGATCCCAAGATGTCCCTACAGGATTTATTACAATATGCGAGAACGTCAATGTTCGCTGCACTATCAACATCACAACCAACTACAGCAACACTGCCAAAATTGTAGATCATGGCCAACTCCCTTGGGCCAACAGAGCTGCCAAAAACTAAATCACTTTGCCTCTGTCACTCAAGACCTCGAACACAAGCCTCACTGCCTTGGTTTTCAACCGGACGCCTTGAAAAACCAAGCGAAGGGGTAAACCACATCAAGGAAAGCCGAAGAGACAGTCAACCTCATCACTGCCTGATTTGGGGCTACAGAGATCTAGAAATTTATAAGCACTCACAAACCAAGATTGATGAGTTGAAGGAAAAATTTGAAACTCACAGATGCACGTACACACAAATGCTGTGATTTGGAAAAATTGTTAACAGCAGCGGACAGCTCGTCGGCTCAACTGAAACAAAAATACCTCAACCTCGAGAAGAAATGTAATTCCTCCGAACAGCGCTTCAGAGCCAATTCTAAAAAGAAAATTCAAAAGAGGTAGATTGCCTCATCGAGAAATGTAAAAGGCGGTCTGTGAAATCTTCAGAAATAAATCAAACTATGTACATATGTGGTAGAGACAAACATACACACAAAAAAATACATACACACACACACACAATTTCTGAAAACAAACATGGCAGTGTTTCTCCTCGATTCGACCCCTGTGATCCCGCCATTTCAGTAAACAAACATTCCCTTTGTTAACAACATAGACTTAATTCCATACAACCCTTCTGATAATGATTAAAAAAATTTTTAAAAAACAAAAAAAAAAAAAAAAAAACAACAACAACATTACAAAAACAAGTAAAACCACTTGAAAAAATAAGGCTAGAATGAACTGAACGTAAATGAAAACAAAAAAAAAATACATACTGAACAGACTCAAAACTAATAAATAATACAACAGCTACTTTCTGAAATTTTAAATTCTATCAAATTTCAAAAAGAAAAGGTGGGTATTATAATAGGTATTCTAAACCAAAATTTAAAGAGACGTGGATTAAAAACTACTCACCACACAAGAAGAATTGTATCTTCATAAAGAGGAAACATTAAATTTTGCATACTAATTTTATAAAAAAAACAAAGAAAAACATAATAAATAAGTGAGATCTTACAGGTTTAAATGGGAAGGAAATTTCACTATTTGGCCATTTTTCGACGTGTAAACAGCAAGGTTTGGCATACCTAATTGTAATGTTTATGTATCTTTTCATCTGTATGTTTTAATGTA
>VCCN01004508.1:6498248-6518383 GCA_006491835.1 Architeuthis dux | reverse complement strand
TTTTTTTTTTTTTTTTTTTTTTTTTTTTTCTTTCCCTTTTTTAATCACTTGCTGGGAAAACATTAACCATTATCTGCATGTTGATATGTGTACCATAAGAATAAGAATCTAAAATGAAATTTAAATAGAAAGTAACATTTTGGTGCATATGGATGATTTCTATAATTTTCCAGCTTATTTATTAGTCAGGCACATCCCAGAAGGTTTTACACTACATTCAAATCTGTTTTTATCACAAAACGCACCCTAGAAATATTTTACTACAAATTAGACAATACTCTATATTAACAGGTAGAATGATTTGAATGACCCAACTATTGTTTCCTTGATCTGAAGAATGTCTAAGATATGTTTTCTCTTTCCCTCTCCTTCGACTGCACCATTTTGTCACGGAGTCTGCCATTACTTCTAGAAACAATGAAAATTAGTTAAAAACAAATGTTTGTCATTCCAAGATTTCTTTGGTCAATTGAATTTATTCTTTGTTTTGACCAATCCATTCTACGCCAGCCTTTTTCAAGTGTAAGGTAAGAGAGAGGTCTCTCCCCCCGAAGAAGGCTATAGAATGAATCCGTCAAATTGTTGTGTTAATAACATAAGCAATACAAAGAATAAGTTCAATTGACCAAACAAATTTCAGAATGATAATGAATTTTCTAAAAGTTATATCCAAACAAGACAACAAAAAATCCAGCAGAATTGCGAAACAGGTGTTTGAACTGTAGTAAGAGCAAGAAAGTGTTTTGTCTCTAGAGTCTTTCGAAGATGGAGAAGAATTTGTGGTACATATTGTTTGAGTGTCCAATAAAGTGTTCTTTCATGTTCACAACCTATTTTCTTTGTTTTTACTATGTATGTCTCGTGCTAAGCAGCTACACCCACAATGGTGAGCTTCTCTCCTCTTCTCCTCACTACCTCAACTGGCAGCCTTCTTCAGTTGGGTCATTTCTTGAACTACTTTCAAAACTGGCTTCTGCTTCCATCTCCTACATTCAGGTTTTATTGGCCAAACTCTCATGACTCTGTGTCACAACAGTATTGGACAAACTGCTCTTCTCATTCAAATTAGAATAATGGTAGCTTAGAGTGCAGAACATTACCCTTGCTAGAAGTAGTATATTGGCTCTCCTACATAGATAAAAAAAAAGCTAGAAAATTATTGAAGAAACACTATCATTACAAATGCTTTAAATGTAACCATTTACTGTTACCTTCATGTCATTAATTCTGTTCACAGCTCTACAAAATCCGACCCCATCGTACAAATCCCCAAGGAATGCTTATGTTGAGCATGATAATGATGCTGATTGTGGTGGCCATCAACATTATCCTGTTTGAATTGACACCTCAGTATTCCTCATTTGGCAGTGAACTCTACTTGGTGAGTTTGTCTTGTTTCCTCGGCCAACAAAGTTGGAGAATTATATGTATTTAGTCGAGTCCATCTTTCTGTCTGTCCACAAGATATCTCTGAAAGTACTTGAAGGATTTCTATGAAGTTTTGTGGAAGGGTGGGTAATGGGGCAAGGATCCACAAATTCTTTTTGATTGAGAGATATTTTTCCTTACATTTATGTATACGCTCATGTCCGTCCACACAATATCTCCTAAAGTTTCAATGAATTTCCATGAAATTTTATGGAAGGGTGGACAATAGAAGAAGTGGTTAAATTTTAAATCCATGCACAATTACCTCCCCTACGTCGTAGTTATGCCCACACCACATAATATCTCCATGATATCTCCAAATGTTCTCAATGAAATTTCTTGGAAGGATGAACAATAGGCTAATAGAAGTGATTGAATTTTTGGGTGGAGCCATGCAAAATTACCTCCATCCATCGTAGTTATATGTCCACATCACATAATATCATTAAAAGTTCATGTCTGTCCACATATCTCCAAAAGTTCTCAATGAATTTCAATGAAATTTTGTGAAAGGATGGCTACGATGATGCATCCGCTGACAATGGCATTGGCAGAGGTATGTGCTCTCTCAGTGCTTTCTAATTTTAATATATTGTTTAATTCTTAACTTCAAAAGTGTAACTCTTCAATGAATATGTTTTTGTTTTTTGTGAATTGAATTAAAAAAACAAAGATTTTTAATTTACGTGAAAGTGCAAGGGAAGTAACTTCAATCAGAAGTCATTCCCTTTCATTTAAAATTTGAATTTTTCAATATGTATTTAAGAGTTAAAAAATGCTGCTGAACATTATCAGAGCAGAAACTAAAATCTGATTATAATAAAGTGTCAGATGGAGATACAGATACAGAAAGTTATTTCATTTTTGTTTTTTAAAGCTAAAGTACAATTGAAACTATTTCCATTTATTTTAAATTGCATGAAATCTATTTGAATTTATCTTCTTTTTTTTCCTACTATATCTCCCAGAATACAACAATAAACCCTGATGTGAATGGTACTGTAACGACACACCTCTACCCTTGTGATGTGTCTGCTTCTTCAGGTATATCTTTATTTATTCTATGCATTAGATTTTCCTTTATTCTGTTTCCATTTTTCTCTGCATTTCTATTTGTCTTGTATTTTTTAAAATATTTTTATTCAAATTATAACCTGGAATAAAATGTTATTTCTTATCACGATTTAAAATTAGTCTTTCTTTATAATGTACATTTTCTTTATCCCTTACAAAACGTTTCCATCATATGTGCACATACACACATCTTTTACACAGAGGCATGATATAAGTAAATAGACCCCATTATTTTACACATTCAGTATTAAATAAATATATACTTCTCCTCATCAATTACTCTCTCTACTTTTAAAACAGGAGAACTAAACATACAATTGCTTCACATTGCCTCCTTGTATTTCAGGAACATGAGAATTGGCAGATTTCAAAAGGAGGCATATTGTTGGAATAAATCTGTGTTGAATAGTATAAAAATTAGGAAATCCACTTTCAACTGTGAACCCTGTGATAAGAAAAGAAACCACTACATCTTGTTCAGGCCAACCTGGGTCAACAGAAAGATGTCTTTGTGCAATTAGATAGGAAATTGAAAAAAAAATTCATAGTTGCATGTGGAAGGGTGTGTTTTGAAATTGGTCCAAAAATGGCAATATAGTATCTTCTTCACATGGTTTATTAAACTGAGCTGCCAGAAAAAAGCTACTTAAATCAGTGGACAGACCCTTGAAGTTTTAGTACACTGTCATCTTTTCAGATGAATCTTCATTTGAACAGCAAATGAGTATAGGTATGGAGATTTAGCCAAGCATTTTATTTGAACTGTCTACAACCAACTATCAAACATGGCAGATTTGGGGGGGAGCAACTTGGAGTATGCACTAGTGGTTAAAAGCATCTGGAATGTATAGGGAATATAAATTCAAACTATATATATATATATGTATATAATATATATATATATATATATATATATTCTACAGTTTGATCTTTTGATATTCACTGATGAGTTGGATGAAGGATGGAGCACTAAACCATACAACCGAAAATGACTCTTATGACAAAGTAAGTCTTCTGATATGAATCCTGTTGAACAGGTCTGGATCATGAAATAAGGGAAATTAGTCCAGAAGACCTTCTACAAAAGGAGATTTACTTTGTGTTGTTTTTAATGCAGCCTAGTCAGATATCCCACAAGAGAAGATAGCCAATCTGATAACTTGAATGCCTTAAAGAGTATGTATCATCATTCTCCACTTCTACCCTCATTGAGGTGTCATGGGGTTAGGTACACACAGGCAATTGTTAATAAGACCCACTTCCGGCTTGCCTGTCGAGGTTTCGTTCTGCTTACAGCACCAGGTATTCCCCTGGTCACCCATCTAAGTACTGACCACGCTCAAGATTGATTAATTTCTGTGATCTTACCAGAACCGATGCATCCAATGTAATTTGGTTGTAACCCTTTAGCCTCGGGGAGAGGTTCCTCAATCCTAGTCCTTGTGCTTAGCAGAGAAGTCTTTGGTAGGACTTGGGGTGGATTGAACCATGGCCTACAGAACTGGAGGCAAGCACTCTACCACTGAGCCACAGGGATCGGTGCTTGTAGGAGTAAATATTTTTAAATCTGCTCATGTAAAGTCCGGCAAATTTTTAATTTGTATAATAATCTTGGATTCTTTAGATTGTGGAATAAAAACCCTTGTTTGAAACTAGAAGTGTCTATTTACTGTTGTCATGTCTCTCTTATATGGAAAGCAAATTACAAAAAATCCTGAAATTCTTTACTATTTTCTCAAATAGCAAATTTTGTGCTGTTAGGAAAATCAGTCCAAAAGTTATTTCTGATCAGATTGTGCAGTCCGATGTCATCTTGTTTTTTCTTTTTTTCTTTCTTTCTTCTCAAATTATAGCATATATTTGTGTTTAAAAAAAATGATAAACCTAAAATTTATTAAACAATTTTAAATTCTAGCTTTTTAAATTTCAAAAGAACTCAATCAAATGATGAAAGAAATCCTGATGCACATCCATTTTTATGTTTCTAGCATTTACAATTTTTTTTTTTTTTTTTTTTTTATCGAACTAACAAAGAACCAACCTTTCATTCACATAAATTTGTATCTTTTCAGATCAATGTGTCATTACCAGAATGGCTATGCTCTTGACAAGGTTCTTCTATAAGATGTGGTTCTTTGGTGCTGCCTATTACTGGTCGTCTTGGGTGTTTTTAGGGGTGAGTAAGAGTGAATGAGAATCTTTAAAATAAAGAATGGTGACTGGAAGAAACTTGTACATTTTTTTTATTAATAATGAACACAACTGTCCTGTGAAAAGGCTTCATTCAAGAGAGTAATTGCTTTAATTAGTCGACTAAAAATGAATTGCCTTAAAGATTTCTTGCATTTAACCTAAACTTTTTTCCTTACATAATTTACTTGAAAAGAAAATACGTAAATATAAAAACAGGTAAAACTTTTTGTTTTCTCTTTTCTACTTTGTGTTGTACCACAGGGATAAATCTTACTCTTGACTATATTTGCTTGCAGCTGGTCCCTATCGCTTTCATTGCTGTTGTTGCTCGTCGTAGGAGATCAGCAATTGAAGGTGCTGTTGAAGAAGATGACTTTGAAGAGAGTGACGATGACCTTATCCGGGCATAATGACCAAAGAACAAGACAAACTGGAACTGTAACAGTCGGCTGGTAGTCAGCCAGTCGTACTAAGTCATTGTGCTGCCGCTGATATTAACTATTGTAGCAGATTGTTGCTGACTGTTGCTTATGCATTGTTCAACATCATTCCACCAGAATTTCTTCTTTCCTCTTTTCTCTCTTCGTACTTTTTCTCTCATTTAAACTGATCCAAACTACATTTTTGCATTATGAAGAAGAAAAAGGTAGCTGCTTTTTATCTCATCAATTTCACCCCTTAAAAAAATAATTCAAAGTTTAGCCCAATAGTTTTAGCATAGAACTCAAGGTTGTGAAGTTTTAACTTCTTTTTCTCTCTCCATTGGTTCATTTATAACTAGGAAAATTGATCTGTAAATAGAAGAAAGTGCCCATTCCCTAACAGCCAGTTTTAAAATCTCCTTTAACTACAGGATATAAATATTTTTGACAAGTTAACTTGTTTGATGTGAAAGCTAGATTTAAGTGTTAATATTTATATTGCTTAATTATGCCAGTTTTTCCATGTGCACAAGGTATTGAGTGTCAGGAATGTGTATTTGTGGGTGAGAATTTCAGGTCATTTTATGAAGCCTTTCACATGAACACGTCTGAGATAAAACTTTAATTGCATTTGCTAAATTTCAATCACCAGTTGGGGGAGGGAATTTAGCAACTGCTCTATTTGTGACTCCGTGATTGGGTTGCTGGAAAGGATATTCAGGCTCTGTTGTTCAAATTATATTGGCAGCAATTATTCTGAGTGCATTCCATATAATTTATTCAACTAGTTTTCTTTTAATATTATGTTTGTTTCATTTTAGGGGCCAATAACTTTCAAATATGCTTGTTGAATTAGTAGGCATACAATGCATATCAATTCCTTGGTATTTTAAAATTCTACCATCTGATGTACAAACACATGAAGTGCTTGTTGGTAGATGAGTTTAGTCTATATCATTTAGAGTACTTTCTCCCAAATTCCCAATCTGCATAGAGAAAACACTGTCTGCATCCAAAATGGGCATTATTCTCTATCATTATATACATACATTGATGATATATAATGTACTTTTTTAGCTGAAAAAAAATCAAATTTCTTAATATGAATAGATTAAATATCGGAAATATTCTAACTTTAATTTATATAAAACTAGTTAATTTTGTTCATGACTGGAGTACACCCCCTCAACCTACAATCCTGTCAACATGATCTGAATCACTTCACTTAGTAATTGTTTCCAACATAAAATCAGATATTTATTTATATTTAGTGTGAGTTCATACCTATCAAGTTATGTAGAACTGTTTCATTTTTTTATCTTCTTTTATTTTAACATTTTAAAGACTTCTTCAATTGTTTTCCAAACTAAAGTACATAATAACAAATACTCTTAGTTCTTTTAAATGTTTAAACTTTCCTCTCATTAAATTAGTAATCCAAATCTATATTCAATCCAGTTGTTTGTTCATCTACATCCTATCCTTATCTTTACATTGTGGCTGCATTGTAATTTTTCTTTATCCTTTCATCTTTGCTTCAACCTCCTCCCACCACCACCACCACCATATTGACTAATAATGGAATATAATTGCTGAATCTCCAAAAAACAAGTTTTTGAAGCCTTGTTCAGACCATTATAAGCTCATAATAAAACTTGAAAGCATTAAAAAATTAAACAGTTTCCCAATACTCACCAATAATTATAAATAACATGTACATTCAAACTGATATCACAAGAGAAGGAGGAGGAGAGGCAGCAGCTTAGTATTCTATCCTCATCATTTTCATCAGCAATGTTATGAGTATCAAGGTCAACATCTTCGTTCTTTGGTTTGCTAGCTGCTTATCTCTGTCACTTATGAAGAGCATAGATAAAACTTCCTTCACAAAATATGCAGTTTTAAGAATTGGACATTATTATATTTCAACCCTCGTTTGGGATCTTCCATTCCATTGTAGTTTTGGATTTGTAGTTAAACAATTTGGTTTCATGCCGAATGCATCTGAACCCCCTGTGAACAAACACCATAAGATGTAAGCATATCTGTAAAGTCTCACGCATTTTGTGTGAGACTCTCACATTTTGATACGTTCTCACGGTCTTATACTTTAATCTTTGAGGATAATGATACATGGCACACTACCTACTTTAAGAAATGTTTAAACTTTTTGGATCAATTTTTAAATCTTTTTCATTTGTTTTTTTTTTTTGTTTTTTTTCAAGCACCTTTGGCTAAAGGTGGCTTTTGATGTTTGAACTTCATAAGTCTTGTTATCTATCTTTGCCTATCAAATATTTAACAGCATAATAAAACTTTATTGAATTATTTATTTTCTTACAAAGAAAGAGGAGGTACAATCGATTGAATTTTATTTTGTAATGAATGAATTGTAGTTGTAATTTTTTTTTTTTTTTTTTTTTAGCCCATTTGCTTAATTGAACAGATCTGTATAAATTGAAATGTCTGTCCAGTGAATGTATAAATTGTCCATCTTATTAATCAATCAATTTGAACACTATACAAAAAAGAAAACCTTTACATAATGAATTCTTCAGAAAACAAATGGCTAGCTACAAATACCTGTATGTTTTCACAAAGTTAAATATGTTGATATTTCAAGCATGGATTGTTAATCAAAAAAAGTTATTTGAAGAAAATCAGACTAATGGGACTTTTAGATACTTATTTTTTTAGTTTGCCTTGTTTTTTGCCAATTAATATTAGTAATTAGGAAATGCTTCAAATATTCCATATCAAAGTATTGTATATCTTTTTTTCCCCCGGAAAAAAGAAGTGAAAAATTTAATTGCTAGTTTAATGTTGTGTAAAATCTTCCTTATCTTTGTTCTGTGATTCAAGTGATAATGTTTCTTATCAGTTCAATAAAACTGACTAAAGCAACTTCAATTTAAAAACTTTTGTGTATCTCCTCTTAGAGGTTTTTTTTTTTTTTTTTTTTTTTTTTTCCTCCTCTCCTCCCCTCAAACTGACAGAACAAGATAAAATCCTTAACCAAGGTCATTTTTTATTTTTATTTATTAACATTTAGATTTTTTAACTGAGTTACAGTTGGATAATTTGCTTCTTGCCAGGCTTGTACATCTGAAAAAATCTTATCAACTTGTAAAACTTTTTGTCATTGGTACAAATATCTGCCACTCTTAATGCATTATGTTTACATATAACTGGGTAAAAACTAGTTGACTCGTGGACACTGAGGTTAGCTTAGTCTAGCATTGGGCCACAATAATAGGGCACCCAGTGAGGATTGAACTTATTACAATAGCATTATTCTACTAGACTAAATTACTAACCAGCAATATATGCCAGCTGCCCAGTTATTTCTGATATGTAAGAAAAGATGTCTCTGCTTTTAGCGCTGGCTATCTCTCTTAACCGATTTGTTCCTTCCCTTTTTACAGATAACCACTCCTGTCTACTTGAGGCTTTTTTATGGCTAATCTGTAGTTGATCTATTTGATGTAGATTCAAGTCAATTGACTTTATCACATGAAAAAAAAAAAGGGTTGACTGATATTTAGTGGTGGAGTTTAAACTTCTGTCCCTTGGAGATGGTACTTAACCCTCTTTGCTTTAAGCTATATTTATTTTTTTTTTCTCATTGTAATCTCAATATTTTTGATTCCTGATAAAAAGTAGGTGTTGAGACTCATTTAATAAAAGCCTTTTTATTTATTTATTGTTACTTAATTGTTGGTTAAAAGCAGAAATCAAGCATCTTGCTTTTGCACCCTCCTCTAGGTATAGTGTTATTTTAAAGAAAATATGCAGTTTTTATCTAGCTTTTACTTTTAAGATGTTGCTCTTGTTGATTTGATTCAGTGGACTAACATCCTAAATGCCAGTTTCTGATCAAGAGAAAAAGCCTCATTAGTAGTCAACTTGATGTAGTTGTTTTTGCAATGTTACCATCGTCTTGTGAAATGAAATCGATTTAACTTTAGAGTAATATTTTGCTAGTTTATGTTCACTGCTATTGGAAAAAACAAAATTTGATGAAATGGTTGGTGTTTTTGTGATGATTGACTTATCAAAAGAAGCAATTATTTCTTTTGAAAGTGAACAAATTGGAAGTAGATGATTATGAAATCACAAATTTTGTTAAAAGGGAGGAAAAATTCTGTCTCTAATTGGTATGCAGTACAGGTTCAGATTATTCAGGATGGAATGTAATACACAATTGTGTCCTCACAAGGGACATTTAGACTTAGTACAAATTGTGCATGTGTGTGATTCTCTTTCTCTAGGATTGTAAATCTCTCAATTTGAATGATAAAAATGTAGTCTCCTTTGTTCAGTTTAAAACACATTGGAATCACAAGGCTAAAAGTGAACTGTAATGATTTTTCTAATTCTTTAACTTGTAAAATCTATAATTACATATAAATGCTTTCTTTTTAATATTTGTATAAACTAAATGAAAATAAGCTATTATCATGGTTAAGAGATTCTGATTGAGTTTTTAAACTTCTATGCAGCCATTTGATTTTTTTTTTTATTGCCAAAAACTTCCCCCTCAACCTCTACATAATCTCACCCCAAAAGAATGCTTAAAACTTTTAATAACTTAATCTTGCAGCAAAACTTTAAAAAGAAAAACAAATTTTTCTCCAAATGTTCCCCTCCTCCAGGCTGTCCTTTAATAATCTGTAAAAGGAAAAACTCTACAAATGTCTTTTTTTTCCCATCCCCTTTTGTCTAATTTTCTCTTTTCAAAACTGTGATATAACAATTGTAAACAAAGGAAATAAAATGCAAAATAAAACCCATGTAAAAGTGTTGCTCTTTTTTCTTTGTACTTGTCTGGCTTTTGTTCTTTTAAATTCAGTCTCTGTAAGACACAGAATGGATCCCTGTCAAGGTGGATAATGGGAGCAACAGCTTTTTGCTGCTATTAGTTGTCCCATATGAAATGGACATGTTTTTGTCATTTGGCTTTATGATTGTGATTTCAACAAATTCTGAAGCAGAAAATGTAGTTATACATATTTAACTGAGATTATACAGCATTAGCTTTCTTTTAAATGTTCAACTCATGATTCATCATATCAATTTTAATAAGATAATCCTCACTCTTGCAGATGCTGTCCTGAAAGGAAATTAGACTATTGTTTTTCTATAAGTTCAAGCTCTGAAGAACATCAATTTCGCATTTGGAATGGGAACTTGCAATGTTGGTTCCACAAATTTCATTCCCAAGACATGAGCCTGGATAATGACCCCCTCAAGGGGTGTTGTGGAAACTGATGTAAGGACAACTGTTCCAAGGGAACCATTTTTGAAAAGAATTGTCACTTGAAATGAAAAATGGATCCTGTACGACAATGGCTAGATGTAACAGAGCCAAAACATGTTTCAAACACCAAGGTCATGGTGACTGATGATATTGTGAAGGAATCATCCACTATTTATTTTTGCAACCTGGAGAAACAAGAGCTCAATCACTGCCAACAAATTGATGAAATGCATTCAAAATTAGCCAGAAAACATCCAGCATGGTAAACAGACATGGGCCATTTTGTTGGACAACATATTGACAATCCAACCAAAACAAAGTTGCAGCAATTTTGAAGTCTTAGATCATCCTCCATATTCACCAGGATTATCTCCAACAGATTATCACTTATTCCGGCACCTTGAATTTTTTCTTTGCAATAAAAAGTATGTCAACAAAGCAATAATGACAGCATTTGAACAATTTTTAGCTTCGAAAGACACTAATTTCTATAAAGAAGGAATCTTTATACTTGAAGCCCGACTGGAAAAGTTATTGAAGCAAATTGAGCTTATTTTGATTAATAAACAAGGCATTATGTTTTTATTTTTCCTTTCATAAACAGCTATTTCATGTGGGACAACCTAATACTATATAACGTAGTTAAGGGAAGGTGGTTTGGCCAACTGCTCAATCACTTTCTCTTTTCAGTTGACTATTGTGACTCTTTTTTGTCAAGATAGATATCAGATGATTATTTTCGAAGTTTGCACAAACACAGCCCCCACACTTACGATTGTTGCAAATCACCCAGATTGTTCCGCATTCTTTAAGTGCATTTTAAGAGTACTTTAATTTATTACTTCTGGCTACAATGCCCCGTTTGGAGAAGATGGACAGATCCACAAACTTTTTCAAATATATTAAATTTTGATTAGTTCATCTTTCATTTTATTATTGGTTGCTCTTGGATCATTTTACATTTTACAACCATTAAGTAAGCAGTATGGATCAGAAATAAATAAATAGCCTCAAGTGAGATTTGAACCCATATCCTTGAGAGCCTGTCAACGTGGATGATGATTTAGTGATTTGACCACTGATACTCACCAGCAAGTGAAATTCAAATTTAGTCATATCTTTCAACTTATTGTTGCTTTTTAAAACTAGTCGAAATTAATAATAAATGCTTTATCTAAGAAATTCAAACAACTTAAGACTATTGTCTACTACTTCTAGGTGTAAACAAATAATATGGCATGGAGAAAATCAAATAAGGACTAATGGCCAAATCAGTAAGGCAATCATCCATGTTAGACAGGTGCCCAAGGATATGGAATTTAAGTTCAAATCTCATTGGAAGCTACTTATTTCTTTCCGATCCATTCTGCTTACTTACCAGTTATAGAATAGAAAACAACCTTGCAATAAGATGCAAGAGAAATTAATAATGAAAATGCTTCACCTAAGAAATTCAAACCATTTAAGAACATTTTTCCTATTAGAATAAAAAAAAACAGTAAATTTAGCACCTTTTTGTTATCTACCTATAATAAGCCAGGTGATCAACTATATTTTGTCTAACATTTGTAATACAAGATAACTATTAAATGCTAATTGTAGAGTAGGCTCCCTTATTTATTTTTTTGCAAATGTGTAAAAAGCCTGGGTTCATTACGGTTGAACATAAACAAGAAAATTCAGAACATAGTTTTTGATATTTTTTTTAAGTACAGTGCAATTGCAAAATTATTTAAATACTCCCAACATTTTCTGATCGCATGGGTAAACTAATTTTTTTTTATATTTTTTAAAAAAAAAAAAAAAAAAAAAAAAAAAAAGTGCTAAATTTTTTTTTTTAGCATTTAATGCTCATGACATCTGTCTACTAGAATATATAGTCAGTCATCAGTGGCTACCCACAGGATAAATTTGCACAAAACAAAGTTATTGGTTACAGTGAAATAAACGGATTTCAGGACAGGAGAAAACACGAAAATAAATGAAGAAAGAACAATTTTGCTTAAATTCAAACCTTTATAGAAAAATAAAAGTAACCTGAGGAGACAAACATGAACTAAATCAGTGCTTCTTAAACTAGTGAATGATTCACCCATGGGCTAATAACATTTTGGAAGTGAATGAAACTAGGGGAGGGGGGGTGAGTAACTTAATTTACTCAGACAGTGGTTAATACACTGTGTTTTATGGCAGTGGGTATGTTTTGTTTTGTTTTCTCTCTACCTATGGTTTTCTAATTCCAAAGTAGCAAGATATTTCCCAAATTTACTATAATATAACCTTTTAAGGAAGACCAAACAAATTTGTGATAGAAAATTAATTAAAATTATACACAAGGGAGCATAAGAAAAAATTATCAAAAACAATGAAATTTAGTCATGGGTGAATGAAATTTTGTGATGAAGACTCACTCAAGGGTGAATGACATTGAAATAGTTTAAGAAACACTGAACCACATTTTATAAGTAAACCTTTTTCCTACTGGTTACACTCAACTAAACCTCTGTCAGTGACATTCTTCCTTCCTTCTGATGATTCTAAGTATATGTAACTGCTGCTGATATGTGATGAAACCATGTCCAGGCATTTTGCCAAAAACCTTTTTGTTCAAACATTTTTTAATTTTTTAAAATTATTAATTAGCTCACTAACATTTAATTGAGTTTTATTTATGAATCTGTATATTTTTTTTTAATATGAAATATATGTTGATTTAAAGTAAATTTGTATGTTGTTTTTTTTTTATTTTAGATTTTAATTTTGAATCTGTAAATTTATTGTCTCAAAATATTCATGTACCATATTGAAAAAAAATTAAACTTAATATGTTGATTTATTAGAATAAAAAAAATGAATATTTTATTTTATTTAAAGCTAACTGAATAATCCGTTCTATGGATGGGTATTCAGCTAGTACTTACAATGGATCTACTAATTAAAGTTTCTACATGTACATTATTAGACTTCTAAGAAAACATTTACAGTTCTTACAACAGATAAATTTAACCCATTAACTGCAAATAGCAAAAATTTTCTTCATTGCAGTTCTATGGCTAATTCAATAGAATTTCTGTTTTATTGTGATTGATCACAACTCAGTTCTGTGAGCTAATTATTACACTTGCAACCTTCCACAGTTAATGGGTTAATAATTTTCTCTAGACATGTTTGTTTTAAATCATTTAAAGTAACTTTCCAAATAGAGTTCCTAAACTTATCAAAACAAATGCTACTCCCAATTCTTCTTTGTAGCTGTTTACAGACAAAGAGGTATCAGCACTTTTGTGCAATTTTACGATCTCTCTCATGCAAATCACAATATGCATTATATCTGGTACCATTAAGCCGATATTACGTACATTTTGAAAAGTTGTGCCATGGGAATAGACAACATGTGCAATAAACTGATCAAAACTGCTGACAAGAATATGGATTGAACTAATGATGATGATACTCAACATTTTCCAATGAGTTATTTCATTACGCGAATTACACATATGTAATACAATTCCTGTAACCATAATTTCCGTCAACATAAAAAAGACATGATGATTAAAATATGGATAAAAGTCTTCATTATAATAGTTGAATATTGACCACCAGGAATAGTAATGTGGGTAAATATTGATCAAATATAGAGCAAACATATTCCAGCGAATGTGACACTGTGGCCGTAATTGATAGTACAAATACTTGATACTTTCATAGGTTAATAAAATGAAAAATACTGTGATAATCCAAACTTTAAATGTTTGTGCTGTAGAGTTAAAATAGATGTGCTTATATAAGACATTTCCTGGGTTTTCATAGGAACCTGCAAGAGAAGAAAATATAATAAAGTCTTAGACTTATATAAGAAGTATTTCAATCATTTAGCTACCTAAATCCCACAATCCAAACATAAAGAATTCTCAAACATACAGAATTATTAAATCTTAGTATATTTGAGATATAAAAACATTTAGTACAGTAATCATATTTTTTATTCATTCTGAACACACTATTTACTCTAATATGTAAGATCATATGAGTGGCCGTGCATGATAAGTGCCCAATGCACCATTTTTAAAAGCTGATATTTTCGTTATTTTTAGAGTTACAATGTTTCTTTTTTTATTTTGCAGTTTGAACACTATATGAATCATAATGCATAGTGTTCCAGATTCAAAATAAATTTTAAAAACTAGCAATGTAGCTCTAAAAATAACGAAAATATCAATTTTTAAAAATGGTGCGTTGGTCACTCATTATGCGCATATTTATATACAGTATTTAAAAATATAAAATGTTCAGTGCTGGATTTTTATATTTCAAATTCTGCAAGAATTATTTCCCTTATTTATGATTCTATTTAGAAGGAGATTAAATAAAAATTGTATTACTATCTATTGAAACTAATAATTATAAATAACTATCATCTCACTTTGGCATTTTGATTGGTTTGTATTTTGGCTTGTTAAGAAATGAAAGCTAGGATGATGACCATTGTGGAAAATATATAAACATCTACAATTGAGGAAATCAGTGTGTGCAAACTTTGTACATTGGCCAGTTGTCGAGTAATCATGGGGCACCCGTGATTACTCGACAACTGACCAATGTACAAAGTTTGCATTTGCCAGATATATTAGTCAGCACCCAAGGCAGTGCAGTGTCAAGATTGAAGTTGTTTGGATCAGTAGTTCTCTAATAAAAAATAAATAAAAATTAAATATTATGCAACTTTCTTTATAGTTTCTATCAATTATCTCTCTTGACTCCCCCCCCCCTTTAGAATTGTCTAAATTTAGATATAAAATATCTAAATTGGCAACACTGAAGAGAAGTAACCAAAAAGCTTCCCAGCCATAGTTTCGTACCATGGCTGGAAAATTATTTTATATGACAATTATAGCAAGCTGCTCCACACACCATAAAGTCTGACCCTTTCCAAACATGCACCTTTGGAACAGGAAATGCCCTAGTATATCAAATACCTATTCTTAGAGCAAGTAATGTATTTAAGGCACATTAATATAAATAAGACATGGCTTGATTAAATTATTTTATTCCATTCAACTTTTTCACATATAATAAAGTTTGCTCGAAAATCTATTAGATTTTTTTCTGTTTCTCTGTAATAATGGACTCTTCCACTTAAAGGTAACAACTTTGCTGATAAAAAATATCTATCAACCATTTGAAACAACGACTCTTCCAGTGAAACTAGTTCAGCAGTTTCTTTTATTTAAAAAAATCATCTCATAGTAATTCAAATATATCCATGAATCTTTCGTCAGGGAATAACTAGTACATTTATAATTACATTACACATAAGTGGATTATTTTGGATTTAAATTATTGGAATCTAAAATTAAATAGCTTATTAGAAACAAGATTCTGATTCTTACAGAAATAATAACATTTTCTCACAATCTTACCACGGAAAACTGTATCAAAACAAGAGCAGGTACATCCACCACGATCCACCTCTGCTTTATCTGGTACCCATATTAATTTGTATATGATAGCTAAAATATATAAAACAGAATTAAATAATGCAATGTATTTATATTAAACTGAAATACATAAAAACACAAAGTTATCTTAGCCAAATCCACTTTTACATCTTACATATTGGCAGTAAAAGCTTCAAAATCAAGTAGTTGTCAAAACATCACTGTGTGACATAGGCTATGTGAGTTTGACCTCGGAGGTCACCAGGTCATTTATATTCAATATCCGGTTCTAAACATTGAAAACAAATAATTTTTATATCAGAATTTTCGTCAATCATTCTTCTTTTGAATGGCATACAGATTTCTCACAATAAAATCAATTTTTATACAAGTTTGGGGGGTTTTCGTCACATCACTTTTAAAAGTAATAAACACAATACACAAGGCCATGGTCACGGTATGTTTGTGTTTCTTCCCTCTACCCTTTTTTCCCCTCAATGACAAGATTTAGTCTAAATCAGGTCATTGAGAGGGGGAAAGGGGTGGGGGTGAAGTGTAGATATATTGGGACATGTGGCTGTGTGTTACTAATACCACTACTACTAAATCAAGTCATTTTTTATAATAAAATTGAAAGTAATTATTCTATTATTTATTTTTGTTAGATGAACCATTTTTATTAAATTTTTGAATATTTATCTTCATCTTTTTTAGTTGTTTTTTCATCACAACTTAACTAAGGCCCTCAATCTATGACAGTGAGTAAACAGCACAGATCGGAAGTAAAGAATCTGCTCTGTGTAAATAATCTTTTATTCTATTTGTTGTGTAAGAAGAAATATATTAAAGAACATTTTTCACTGTGTTGTCAAATTTGAAGTTATGTTTTCCCCGGGCAATGCCGGGTATCCCTGCTAGTCTATTTATAATATGCCACATGTCTATATTTTCGCCTGTAACATTTGTCAAGAGAGATAACTTAAATGTTATTTGTAGAGTAGACTCCCATATTTATTTTTTAGCAAATCCATAAAAAATCCAGGTTCATTCTGCTGTACTCTACTCTAGAAAGTGCAAAGCAACAATGCTTTCAATTTTTTTTTAAGTACAACATTTTTTTTGACAGCATGTGTAAACTAATATTAGAATACATTTCCTAGAATTTAAATAAATATAAAGATTTTATTAATAAACACCTAGAATAAACTTATATGGTGACATGAAGAAATTATTAAATACTCAGAGTTTTAATGCTGAGGAAATTTTAAAATGTAAATCATGCAAAAAGAAAAACCCCAGATTATATGAAATTTTAGATGTGTAATAACTTAAAAATAAACACTTACCAATGTGTACAAATGGAAGAAGAGACATGAAGAAAATTGAAATGATAAATGATAATATGCTATGTTTGATTTTTCCAAAACGAGGAAATCCATAATGTAGGTCTGTGAGTCGTCGCTCAAGGTAATCTTGAAATCGGTTGTTTCCTGGACATGTTTTGTGAGCTTGATACATTGTGTTCAACTGATGATCTGAAATTATAAAATATTTAATTCTAGAGGAGCAAAATCCTTGAACTCAAACTGAATCAAAAAAAATTCATTGAAAATGATTTTTCATACAATTTATGAAAAACACTGAATAAGAGTTTTTAAAGGTTTGCACAAAACATTTTAACTACATTTTGTATCAAATCTGCAAATCTAAGTATTGTCATATTTTAGACCAGGGCTTCTCAAACTAGCATTTCCAACCCTCAGAGGGGTCAAGTAAAGATTATTGAGGAAATTTCCAGAAAGATTCAGCGCCTAAAGGGTAAATGTGTTTAGATGTGGTAGAACACATCTAAACATTGAGATCTGTGTCAAGATAGGACCTTTTTCTTACCGCACATTAGCGTACACTATGACTTTTTTCCCGGTGACCAGTTACATATAAACCTATGTATGCAAAGATATTCAAATCTGGTACAGTTAAAACAGTTCAAAATCTTTTACTCGGGTTGGAATACTGATATCACTGGCAATGGTGGAAAATCACGAATACACAGGTAGTGCATTGTTTACACGTGTTCATGCACGAACAGGGAAAAGTTTGACAGAAATTGATTATGCTGAACAAGTGGTCCAGTTTATTGCTTTATATACAAACTGATGTCACCTAAGGTGAGTAAGCTGACAAGTGGATTCAATGATTGGAAACATGCTCATGAATTGCTTTCAAGTCATGAAAACTCTAAGCAACATCTTGATGCAATATGTGCTCGGAAATCATGTAGTTTAATTGACTCTGATCTGGTGAAGCAATATAAAAGTGAAGTCCATTATTTGAAACAAGTTCTTCAGAGGATAGTTAGTGTTGCATAATTTCTTTGTATTCGTGGCCTTGCATTTCATGGCGAGAATGAACTGATAGGCTTATTGAGCAATGACAACTATCATGGAATACTTGAACTAAGCATGCCAACAAGGGATATGGACACGTCTTATCTGTCTTCAACTATCTGTGAAGAGGTGATTAAACCTATGGGTCAAAAGGTATTGTCTGTGATTGTTGATGAAATCAAATCGGCAAAGTACGTCTCGATATCTGATGTCATGCATGTGGATCAGCTAACAGTGATTGTCTGTTATGTTCAACATTCTTGCCCTGTTGAAAGATTCATAAAGCTCATACCAATATTTTCCCACACTGGAAGAAAATGTCATAAACATTCAAAATTGTTGTGGCCAGTCACACGACAATGCTGCAAATATGAGTGGGAAATACAATGGCGTCTTGGCTATCCTTTGTGAGAAATGCAGTGTTGCTCATTATGTGCCCATAATTTGGTTGGTAAAAATGCAGTAGAAGGCTGTCCTGCTGCAGCCAGATTTTTTTTATCTTCTGCAAAGTCTTTATGCCTGGCTTGTTGTATCAACCCATCATTGGCAGGTACATTGAAAACATCTGAAAGGGGTTAACTGTTAATGAGGCCTTGTCTGACTCAAGATGGTCAGCCCGACATGATGCTGTAAGGGCTGTAAATAAATGATTCGATGAGAATGTTTCAGCACTGGAAGAATTGGCATCTGATGAAAATCAGTCACGAGACAGCAGACTTGAAGAAGAAGGATTTCTGACTCCAACAACTAGAAGTCATCATCTTATTTGAAATATGGGACACAATTTTAGAAAGATTTCAGAAAACAAGTTTATCCCTTCAAGGGAGTGGAATGTCTTTGAATTCAGCAATTTAATACTGCCTGTTAGGGTGGGTATTTCATCTAGTAATTACAATTCAATTCAATAGAATTTCTTGTTTACTTACACTAGTAATCATTTTGATGGGAGGGCCCCTGTTTAAATTACAGCCAGGGGCCTCATGCAACCTTAATACGGCACTGAGCACAGGTGGTAACACACCAGGCTAGAAATCACCTGATCGCGAGTTCAAATCTCGGTAGTGAAATGCTGATTTTATATGTCAGTTTACTTCCCTATTCTTGGTGAGGATTGTTCTTGTTCTTGTTACATAGGAAAGTAAAGTCAACTCCAGTCTTGGATTGGAGTTTGACAATATGGCAGAATTATGAAAAAAATAATGAATTAAAAACAGTTTAAAATACGTTTTAAATGTGTAAAAGTAATTTTTCTTTTTCTTACAATTTTTACTATGCTATTTTCTTGCAATTAAAACTTCAAAGAAGATCTTTAAATTATTGCAAAAAGGTTTTAAATTTTTTAGTAAAAAGTGTGTGGAGGTACCCATTTGTTTTCCGCATGATCCCATGAATAGGATACCAAAATGTTCCTTAGGATGTCTTATGTTCCCAAGAAAAAAGTTGGGATGAACTACCCCATTTGCATAAAGCAAAATGGCCGCCAGCACACATAAAAAAACAGAATTTCATATATCGTCTCCGAATTGACATATCTGAGTACTTTAAAAGGCTAAATCATGGTTTTCAGACATGAGGAATTAAAAAATACACTTTATTTTACCATAAAAGTAATTAATTTATAGGTATTTTGGCATTCTACAAGGAAATTTCAAGTATACTTTATAGGCCAATGTCTATGGATTTTAGACTTAATTCATAAAAGATATATATATTATTAGAAAGCTTTCCAACAGTGTATTTTGTCAATTTGTATCAATTGGGCCTCAAAAGTTACAGCCCAAAACATGAAGCTAAGTATTCAGCATTTTACGAGAAAACTCCAAATACACAGCACAAAGTCTATGGATTGTGGAATTAATTCTCGCTGGAGGTATATACATATATCTATATCGTTAGAAGGTGAAATTCTAGAAGAGGTCGATGAATACATCTA
>VCCN01004508.1:6434274-6449283 GCA_006491835.1 Architeuthis dux | reverse complement strand
CATTTTGTTTTATGCAAATGAGGTAGTTCTTCCCAAGAAGTTGGGATGTTGGGAACGTCTTTTTTTTGAAAGAGGACATCCTAAGGAACATTTTGGTACCCTAAATATAGAATCACGTGGGGGGGGGGGTGCACGGTAGACCCTGCTGGCCCCCGGCCTACTACCTTAGAAAGTCAGTGGCTTGAATTTACTGGGACCCAAAACTCCAGTTCACTTTGGTGCTTGGAATATTCTCACCATGTTTGAAACATTGAAGATGGCTCAAGTTCTCAAAGAGATGATTGTACAAGCTTGACACTGTTAGTGTGAATGCTTGCAGATTGACTGGTTCACGGTGCAAGGTCAATAGTAATAGCCTAACTGTTCTCTGGGTTAAAAGAATTTGCACTAATCTCATGAAAGCCGACTGAAGAAAAAACAGAACAAAAAAAAACTATAAAATATGACTCCAGTCTGAAATAACAGCAATTATAATATTCTTTAATCTGTTCTCATAACTTTTAATAGAGCCAAAAGATTGCATTATCTTATGTTTTACCTTGTCTATACCTCAAAACTAATTTGGAATATCAATTCTGGATTACTTCTAAAATCCATAGTATTTTGCTGCAATGTTAAATATTCTGAATGTTTATAAGGCACATATTTTATGGATTTATCTTTTAACTACTTAAATTATTCAAATACAATTTTTTTTTTTTTTTTTTTTTTTTTTTAAATGTTTAAAATATCATTTTACATCTAAAATCCCAACCAAATAAATGACAGTGCTTTTTTGATGATGTCAAAAGCTTTGATGCAAATTTTAATTAAATCTTCAAGCAATTTACATACTTTAAAAATATTGCCACTAATTCTTAAGTTAATTTTGATAACAGAATTAAACAACTATTTTCCATATTTTTATTGAATCAAAACTGTTTAATCTAAAATAGCCGAACACTTGTGTTCATTTCAGATATTTCTTGGTGGAAGTATTCTTGCAGATGGCCAGGTAAAGGTGATTGAAGACCTTGAATTGGATGTGAGTTTCCACTTTAAGCTAATTCTTTAAGAAATTTCTGTCAATATGAAATTTACTTTTACTCTTTAAATTTACTTTCTGTGATTTTAAGAGTCATTATCATTCCCAGAATTGTTTTGACTATCAAACTCATTCTTATTGCTGCTTTTGTTACCACATTTTGGCCTTCTTCCATTTATCTATTATTTAGACCTCATTCTAGAGAGGGTAGTACAAACTTTTCTCCCTCCAGGTAGGGTCTGCCATACCAGACTTTTCTATTTCTCCTTTGGATATGGCTTTTTATGTTCCTTTCAGGAGGAAACTATTTGTCCCCTTGAAGTCAGACTCGAGGAACACAAGAAAGTCATCCAAAGGGGGGATGGGGATATCTGGTATGGCAGACTATATCTGGAGAGAGGGCTTCACATTACCCTCTCTAGGATGAGGTCCAAATAATAGACAGGAACATTGTATATTTTAGCCTGGATATAAATCAAGCCAGTGTGAATTTCAACATGGACACATTTCTTTGCTTTGCAAGGAAAAGATTGGAGAACATCTCTCACACATAAAAGAAATATGAGTTATATGTATTGCTGAGAATGGAATAATCTATATTACAAGCATTGCTGTGAATGGTTTGTATTTTCTGTTTGCTATTGTTTTCTGGTTTGTACTACTGAGAAAATGTTTCTCACACACTCACTCACACACACCTAAAGAAGGTTGTAGAATGGGTTGACCAAAACATTGTGGTAGTAACAATAAGAATGAGTTCAATAGTCCAAAGAACTCTTCTTAAAACTTGATAAACATATTAGTCACTGATGTTTTGTGTTTGATTTTAAAAATCCTTTTTGTTTTCTTTAATCTATCAGAATCAGCCAAAGCCAGTTTTCATAAACAACAAACGTGTTCATGGAAGTCCTCAGATGCTGCAAGTCAGTCTTGATGGAAAAAGACTTTATGTTACCTTTTCATTATATAGCCATTGGGATCAACAGTTCTATCCAGATATGACTGAGTAAGTACTGTTATTTATCAGAAAACCATTCAAATGAAAAGTATGTAATTAAGAATTGCTTTTTGTTTGATCTTGTGTAAAAAATGACTGCAATCAATTCTAAAATGAGTTTAACTCCATAAATATTTGTCATCAATGGAATTGTGTCAAGGTAAACAGTAAAATCTACCAAATAGCAATGCATGAGATAAAAAGGTTTTGAACAAATGAAATTATCTAAACTAGCTGAATCTGCCGCCAGAGTGCAGCTATCCAGCTAGTTATCTATAAAATTTCTCCAATTTTTCTTCTTAATAATGGCATAATGACAGTAAAGTTAATTTATACTTAATTTAGCTATATTTAGTAGCAACAGTAGAAGTACTTTATATCAAATCAACGCTAAAACATGTCATGATGACCTCATGGTGATGGTTTTGTTTGCTGTAAAGTCCTCAGCTTCTGAGTGACTACTATTTGTACCAAAAGCGAGTTTGACTGGAAAGAAAGGAACACAAAGATAAAACGATGTTTACTGTAGCCCACTTGTGGTAATAATGGATCGGGTCCTTAGTTCCTACGTGTGTGCTTCTTTATTTCCACTTGCGCGCTCATGACTGAAACTTACTTCCGTCATGGTCTAGAGAAAGGCAAGGGAGATAATTCTAGGTAATTGTCTCCCTTGAGTGTCGGTGCGACATAACAGTTACATATCCTTTTTAGCAATTAGTTGGTTGATTTTTAAATAAGACACATTCAATTGTTTCTGTTTTTTTATACCGTTGAATTTAAATTAAACTGCTGCAAAAACCTGGTAATCACTCGTCTAACCACTTGCTATTTTAGCTAATTCAGTTCTATTAAACTGTCTATAAGTCTGATTATTTTTACAATTTGGTTTTCACTTTGAGTGGAAATACAAATAATATCTCATAAATTAGACAACAATTTTGATCCTTCAATGCACTTTGCAAACGATAAAGAAATCATCATCATCAAAATACAGCCTTGCGTTGGGTTATGTTCTGATATTATGGACACAACTCGATCTGGGCGCAAGTTGACCATTATAGGGTTTGGAAAGTGACGTGCTGTGAGGCAAATAGGAGACACTATCTTCCCGGTTTGGAGCTGTTTTTTGCTTTTCACTATCCAAAGAGAAAGGAACAAATCTCCATTACGTTTCTTTCACCAAGTCAACCAGCAAGGTGTCTGCTCTTTTACCTTCTCATTCTCGCCTTCCCTGTATAGAGAACTTGAAACTAATATGATGTGTGTATACTGCATTCTAATGACAGATTTTTGTCATTTGCATTGAACTACATTCACTGAAATTCCTGTCATCTGCAGTTAATGGGTTTTTAAGCTCTTATGGGGACTTATCTATGATTGGTCGTTAGTAGGTTGATGTATGACTATTCAATTTTTCATTAGAAATTATATATATATTATGATAGATAGGTTGTCATGGAAGGAGATGGAAAAGGCCTTCGTCCAGCAGTGGACTTATAACGGCTGATGATGATATATTATATTATATTTATATATATATTATATTTATTCATATATATTATATATTATATATATGTTTGTTGTGTGGATGTGAGGGAATCCAATAGACTGATAGATATGGTTAGATGATGTGGAAAAGAATGTGAAAAGCTTGTTACATCTCAAACATCTTTATTATCACAAGGATAAATCTTTATGCATTTCATCGCGGCGAGCAACGTCTTCAGAGTAAAGTTGAACTTGGCAGAGTCCTGCAGTTATCCTTGTGGCGTGCAGTGAGTGATCCTAAATGTGTGTGGTGTGGTGCAATGCTGTGGTCATTCATCTAGTGTGTGATGGATGAGACTGTGTTTCGTGTGTTTTTATGCCAAAAATCTCTGGTTTGTGTGAGGAGGGATTTTTCTTGGAGGGGTCAATGTTTGGGTGTGGGTGGTAAGCTCTGGTCTGTGTGAGGAGGGAGTGAATTTTCTTGGAGGGGTCAATGTGTGGGGGTGGATGGTACTGGGGTCTTAAGAATCTCTAACATTGACCCCTCCAAGAAGAGTCACTCCCTCCCTTATAGACCAGAGCATTTTACAAAAAAACACGGTCTAATGAATTATTTTGACACAGAAGTGTGACAATTTGATGTATATACTAAACTATGCTTGCAAGGCTATAAGTAGTGGTGCACCTAGTGAGGATTGAACTCAACTAGTGAAGTGGTCTGCAAGATGAGTTTGTTACCCACCATGATACAGTAGGTGCCCAATGTGGTAATAGATACAGATGAGAGATTAATCATTTGTTTTTGGAGTATATTTTTGCAATATCTACTTTATTTTAAACTTTGTTTTCTAATGAAGAAAGCAAAACTTCTTTCAATCATTGCATTATTTTTATTGTCAATCTATGTAATATTCTTGATTATAAAAAATTGACATCATTGATAATGATAATAATAACTGCCTCATGTGGAGAAAATTTATATTTGTATCTTTTCAAAGAATGTAGATAACAAATTATCATAATGGGGAAATTGAAATATTTAATCACTAAAATTAAGACATTTTTTCCTCCACAGGAAATCAAATATATTAACAGTGTCTGTTGCTGACAAAATTAAAATTTCTTCTTTTTTTTTTTTTTCTTTTAGGAAAGGTTCCGTCTTATTGCAAATTGATGTTGACACAGATAAAGGTGGACTTACACTTAATGAGAAATTCTGTGTGGATTTTTGTGATGAACCTGAAGGTCCTGCATTGGCACATGAGATGCACTACCCAGGAGGAGACTGTAGCACTGATATTTGGCTATCAAATCAACAGTAGAAAATCATAAATAATGATGACAATCTAAACCATGGTTTGTGGCTTTGTAATGTTGATTAAATATAACTTTGATAGTTTCCATATATAGCCAAAATATATGTCTGATTACAATAGTATTAAAAAAAAACGTAGATTCGCATAGTTAAAGCAGATTTTATACTATTTTAAAAATAAATGTCCATGAGGTGGAGAATCAATAAAGTGGGGGGTCGGTTTTCTATTGTTGTGAAGTAATAAACTGACCCCTCCAATGAATAATTCATTAATCATATCTATACACAGCATTGTTTGTAGCTTTGCAATTCTCAAAACCTGTTATACTCTGTTTTTTACTGTCTTTTGAGAGAAAAATGTAATCTTTGGAATTAAAAATCTTCTGAAATTAAAATAGCATTTATGTAATTAGAATTAAACAAATCATTAAATTTTGATTAACTGGATTTTAAAAAAGATATTTCTTTTTTCTAGAAATATAGTGAAAAATACATTAGCTTTTAACGTGTCTGTTACCTGTAAAATCACTTCAATTGTGTGATGACTTGGGCTTCGAAGGAAGTCACAAAGTCAAACAAGATAGAAAAATGTCTTTTATATATGTGGAAACACAAGGTGATCAGTCCATTCTTTCAGTTCATCTGTTTCTTATCAACTCTTTCCTCCCTAAGAGACATTTAAGTTCCCTGCCTGCCTGATTCCCTTCGGCTAACAAAGTGCCTTGTGCCCTGAAACTAATCTAACAGCCTGTTTCTGACCCCCCAAAAACAATAGGCAGTAAATAAATTGCTATATCTCTTTTAATATTAAATGTACACTTACATTGTGAATAGTCACTGAAAATTTAGTATCACTTCCAAGGTATTATTATCGATAGAATGGCATTGTCATGATTTAAATTTGTGTATATAACTTTTTTTTTCTCAATATTTAAAAATATTTTTTTGTTTATTTTCAATAATATTTAATAAATAAACTGCTTAGCAGTATCAGGTAATTGTGTCACTGGTCCAGGAATGCCTGTAAAATCATCAATATTTACATTCTGCAAGCAATCCATCCGCACAATGTTTTTTGGGGTTTTTTTATGATTAAAAAAAAAATTTGTTGTTTATTTTCAATAATAAATTATTATCTATAAACTGCTTAGCGGTATCAGGTAATTTTGTAGCTGGTACAGGAATGTCCGTAAAATCTTCAATGTTTACATTCTGCAAGCAATCCGTCCAAGTCAAGTGATCTCTACTTCCATTGTTTAGAAGATCGTAATTTTCGACCTCGGAATCGCTCAAATCTTCATCAAAATCACTTATATCAGAGATGTTGACAGAATCCTGTTGTAAAATACTTCTTTGAGCATGAAACTGTACAAATTCTGAATCACTAAAGTCACTAGAATCCATTTTAGAATACCATGTGTAGCGATAGAGATTTGAAATTTCTGTCCATTTTGTTAACCTAGTTCTGTATCTGTAAACGGTGTACCCATATGGATTCATAAGCTTCATTTTGATTGGTTGAGATTCTAAGGGATACCCTACAGACCACTAATATGCCTAATCAGAGCCGCTTTAATAAACGCTACATAGCACGCCTGTAGTCAGGGTTCAGGGAAAGAACGCAATCTTTCAACCACGTCATCAGGTGTGGTCTGAGAGTAAGTGTTTTTTTTTTTATCACGCCTTGAGTCGTTTTCAGGGAGGAATGAATTAAGTATTAGCATTAGTTAGTGGCTTCAGTACTGGTTAGTAGTTGAGACAATAGGGAGAAAAAATAGAATAGTGTGGTTAGCATTTAGAAGATTTAGCTGATCTTTTGATATGGCCTGATTTAGGAGATGCCAAATAGGTGCGACCAGTCTTGTCAACAAGTTGACTCTCTGGTGATTTTTACCTAAAAGCACGGCAAATTTGAGATGCTGAGATTGATGTCTAGACAAGCAGGAAGTGCTTCTAAAAATAGCACACGCCAACTCCTGTTGTCCAGAGGTTATGACATTTTAAAGTGAGTGTTAAGTCAATTTTCCTTAACCATAAGTGATGAAATACCACGTAAAAAGTATGTCCTTCTATAGGACAGCTAATTATGAATGACTAAAAAAAGAACCTACTCTTGTCCATAATGTATAAGTATATTTGCAGTATTATTTTTTTTTAAAAACATCATGACTGGTAATATTCTAGTTATATATATAATCTACAAGAAATATTCATTTATCTTAAACTTGATTTCAGAAATATTGTGACCTTTTGATATTACAGAAATTAACTAAGTTTTGTTGGTTTATCATAAAAGTATACAGACAACTGGCCTTCCCCAAGGTCTATGTCCAACAATGGATTTTTAAAGCTGATTATGATGATATATGATAAAGTTTATTCAAAAATATTTTGTCTAATTTATTTCAAAAACAGGAATCAATGAGTGCAGATTCTACTTTCATTTCAATGGTTATAAAACTATTCGGCAAATTACGACGACTTAACCGTCAAATGGATTGCATCATAAGGACTGATTTGACTGATCACTGCTAATTATTGTAAACCATTTTTATTAAGGTTTGACTACTATTTACATTCATCCTAATTTTTAGTTTGTTTAATCACAATTTCAGTAAGGCCGGCAGCATTGTTTTGGTAAAAAAGCGATCTATTATTTAATTTTTAAAATTCTAAAATTTAAAAAAAATGATTATTTAATTAAAACTAAAACATTCATTGCTGAAAGTAAAAATAAATTTTAGCATCTTTAGCGGTGATCGGTCAAATCAGCCCTTATGATGCGATTCATTTTTGATGGTCAAGTTGTCCTATTTTGCCAACTATTCAATAAATTTTGTTGCTCAAAGATTTTCTTTCATAACTATATAAAATTTGATGTGGGAGTGGGACTAACAAATGGTATAATTCCAGTTTTTAATGCAATACTCTTGACAAAGGCATGAATTTCATGTTTACTATACTACTACTATGCGTCTTATTTACAAAAAAGCATCGGTAATTATTGTTGCAATACCAATGCTTTCTGTAGAGAGCATCTTGTTATGGTCTATATCAGGATCAAGGATGGCATTCCAATCACCCACCAATGCTACATGCCTCGATGATGTCACAAAAGGATTGATCCGCCAAAAAAAGTTGTCATTGGGTGCATAAACCCCAATGAGATGAAACACATCTGCTTTTATGGTAGCATGCACAGACTGCCTGCAGGATCCATGTATACAAGGGCACACTTCACCTTCAAAGAATGACTTACCAGCCAAGAAACACCATTAAAGCACTGATTAAGATGTGCTGAGAAGATATGAAACTTCGACAATACTCTGTTGTTTTAATATGTATCCCTTGTAAACAACATATCCACACTGAGGTGCTGATGATTATGAACGAGTATCACCCCTTTTAGACTGTCATTTACAGGGGCGGATTGGGAGCCCAACACGGCACAGGCAAACTCCTAACATCGGCCCATACATGTATAATTCTGGCAAGCGCATGAGCCTGTAATGAGGTTTGATTGAATTCATTAGGTTAATTACTACCTGACTCCATTAGCATTACATAAAACTTAACCCTACCATGTTAACATTTAATTCTAGTTTGAATTGAACGTAATGATATTAGTAGTAATAAAAGTAGTAGCTGCTATAGCTGAAGTAGTAGTCCTTTCCTTAAGGCATTGTGGTGAGTAAAGTAAGTCTTTTTCTTTCATTAATTTCTTCTATGATTACAGAAAGAGACAATGTTGCATGCAACAATTGAATAAAAAAGAAAATATTTGCAGTAATGAAAGGCAACAAAGATTGGAAGGGATAAGAGAGAGACTGAGAAGATACAGGCAAAGGGTGAGAGAAGAACAGAGACATGAGATAATGGATATTCTTGGTTGTAAACATCTGTGGAAATTCCACAGGTCCAGCTAGCTGATAATGATATGATTAGTGGAGTCTTTAGATGTGTACATAAAATAACCTTTGGAATAAAGGTCTATGAAATACTTCTGATACACCTTAATAAAATCAACCACGCTTGTGGTGGCATCTGCAAGTCTCGCAAGACCATGGATCTGCACCCGGGTAATCTAGCTTCAGTCTTAGAGTAATATTCCACTCAGCGCTACCCTGTTTAGCGCTGATTCACTATAGTGTTCTTTTTCAAATATTTTTTTGTAGTACAAAATGATAAAGGAGAGGATTATTGATAGTAAGTAAGTGTATGCTATACACTTTGGTTAATGTACTATGAGAATAAACACATACACAATTTATCATGCAGTGATATATATCGACACCTAGTGATTCACCAGCTCTAGAATGTAGCTACCAAATGAGATGAGCAGCACTAATCCATTATTCATGTTGAGGCTCAACAACATTTTTAAAATCATTTCTGGCACAATCTCTACTTATGCTATGTTATAATGACCCCATTTTCTTCTTTTCATCTAGCAGTGTTTTTTTGTTTTTTTTTAGGGACCTATCTAGAGTGCTAACCAAGGTGTTACTATATTAGGCTGTTACGAAATGTCGTTTTTTTAGAAGCAGAGATTTCCAATAAGTTGAATCTGAACAATATCAGTCATTGTGACCTTTTATGTGTACATTTTCACATAAAAATGCTATGGTTGGGAAAAGATTTATGTACGTTTTTAATTAATGTAATTAAAATACTCTTGAGAAACGGGAAGAAAATTATATTTATCAAATCAGGTATAAGTTGTGATTTTATTTTTTATTGAATGTGTCAACCACCAGAAATTAATCAGGCATAGATTATTTTGCTTTTACAGCCTACTTTCTCAGAAAGTCCATCCTGGTTGACTTGAAATTTGTTTTTTACATTGTTTGTTTTTCGCAATAATATAATTATATTGTAAACATCTTGAATGTTCGATACACACAAAAGATTCCTTTTTTTTAAATTTCATTTTTTACAGTTATATCCTGAGCATCGTAATCCTTACCCAGAATTTAACTAATTCCACCTTAGCCTATCCTTCCACAAAGTGTCATTGAAATTCATTGAGAACTAATATACAAACACCTACAACAAATATAGAAGGCAGTAGGTTGCTCAGAAGCCAGGGTCGTACTTAAGGCAGTGCAAATTCACAGGGCCACAAGATTTTAGGGCCCCCCAAAAATGTCTTAAAAATATTTCACTATTTTAATTTTTTGTGAGTAAAATAAACTAAAATTGTTTTGGGATTTATTATCTTACATAGATATATTATTGATCCATAAAGGACTTTGCGTTAAATTAAACATAATTTTATGAATATCTCATTTTTGTTTTGATTTGTTTGAACATAATAGCTGAATACAAAAACATAGGGTACCAAGAAATGTTATGCACTGGGCCCCATCATTGTTAAATTCGGCCCTGCCAGTAGCACAGAAGTATTGAAACTAGAGAGAGAGAGGGGCCAATGAGATTATCAGCCTACTGCAGTTGTTCTCAAACTTTATTCTATGATGGCACACTAAGAAATATATTTGACTTATGCAGCACACCAACTGTAAAAATGAAATGAATTACACAAAAACATTTCAGTAATCAATGAACAAAACTTTCATATTAGCATACTGATGTAAATACTAAAGTGATAAAACCACTAGATTGGAAACTATGGTAGGAGTGGGGCAGACAATTTAATACACATTCTGGACAGGTTCAAGGCTCAAAGTACATGTTTGCATATTTGGAAAAATTTATGCAGCACAACTGGAAGATAGTTGTGGCCCACTATTGCGTCGAAATCCTCAAAGGAAGAAGAAATCAAACGAAGAATCACCCTAGGCTGGCAAGCTTTCAACAGAGCAAGCTTAACATTCAAGAACAAAAAGATCCCATTAGTCCTGAAAAGAAGGGTCTATAACCAATGCGTCCTTCTGATAGTCACCTATGAAGCTGAAATGCGCAACCTAGCCAAAAGATTGGCTCTCAAACTAAGAACCCTGCAACATGCACAAGAGAAGATCATGTTTGACTTCACATGGACAGATCTACACAGTATATTAGAGAAAAAAGTCTTAGATATAGAATCCATTAGAAAACTTAAATAGCAATGGACAAGCCATGTTGCAAGAATGTCAGACAACCGCTGGATATCGTGGCTCACAACGTGAAACTGGCTGACAGAAAATAAGATGGTGTGACAATTTCGATAGGTTCAGAAGATATTGGTGCTGTGACACCCTCAATAGACCTTCCAAGATTAGCCAGATCTCTCTATGTCTAGTGAAGGACGTTAAAAGGCTGCTGATGATGATGCTGAGGACACAGTTTGAGAACAACCAGCTTTTGCCCAATCTAGCCCTGGTCATTTACTGTTGTACATTAGAAAAGACCATGGCGGGATGAGGACACCAGCGACCTGTCTGATTGATTCGTAGCCCATTTCAGTTTGATAACCATCCTGGGACAAGTTGCCGATGTCTCTCAGGAAGGTTAATTTGGCTGCCCTATACAGGAAAAAGTGAATAAACACAGGGTCCGTCTCCAAATAGAAATGTTTCAGTTTTCTTAAAGCTAGATTCTTAGTCTGCCACTAAAGGTGACGAACTGCAATGCTTTATTTGACTCCTCTAACATCTGCAGTGCACTCGGACCATTAGAAAGAAGTAGTCGGAGCATGGGGGAAATACAAGGAGTCCTCCACATTTTTCTGTCATTGTTCAAGATTTCTGAAATTCTATAGGATTTGATGGTTCTTTAACTGCAGAAGCTTAGAACAGTTGGTATTGTTTTGTAGATTCAAATAACACAAAAATATATTTTTAATCTTAGTATTTTAAAAATTTAATTTCTTTAAATGGAGGTACAGTTACAGCACGATTGCTTGATAACAGATGATAAGCAATACTACCTTATTACATTTTATTTTAATTTGAACAGACAATGAACAATTGTTTTATCCCCCTGGGTGAATATAAGAGAGAAAGTTATTATAATTAGATTAAGAAGCTAGCTTTATTTTTTTAAAAGATAATTTTGAATGAATAAATTTATTTGAGTGCATTGACAAACATGAAAACATTGTTTTTTTTAAAAGGTATTTGTTTTTATTGAAATTGGACTTCCAATTTTATTAAAACCTTTTACTTATATAATACAATGAGCTCAACAGCAATCAAAATAGTATAGAAAAAGTGAAGTTTAAGGAATAAAATGGCCTGAGGCACTGCTGACATTTGAACCCAGAATTAACCAGTATGATTAGAATTCAGCATTAAAAGCCAGTAAGGCACTTTCCAGAGATCCTGGCAAGTTAAGGGACATCCCTGGCCCCAAACAGGCAATTTATGATTTTTAAAGTTGTTTTTGACAAATAAACTTATCCCTATTTCAAGAGAAGCTGCTTAGGTAAATTTGGTTATTCTTAGTGAAAAAAATCAAAACATTTCCCAGACAGAATTAAGAAGTATCATAAGTGTGACATCCCTGACTTAGTTATTTATATCCGCGCAGAGTTGTAATGTGGGAAGGACCTGTGTTTTCTGGGTAGTTTCAAAGTGCCTTAAAGTGTGGGCAATGATTAATTCGGCTGATTCTGGAAAAAATCCAATCTAATCGGACGCAGCCTAGTTAGAGTGACTTCCAGTGTGCAGCAGTTGATGCTAGACAGTATAGAAGCAACTCCATAAGGCCTGTCCTTTGAGCAAAACTTAGGAAATAATCCCTTTTGAAGGCTGGTCTTTTTATGAAGGATAATTCAGAGATTATTCCATATCTAAGTTGTTATTGAGTGATATTCTGTTGCAGCCTAAGGCCCAAGTCTCGGTCCATCACTGATGTAAAACATCCTTCAGCTGACTTCACACATACATTTGCTTTTTGAAAGCTGGGTATGTAGAACATTGTTTTATAACTTTAACTTGATGATTGTGTTTAGCTGAATATTCCACTATAATAGTGAAATAAAAGTACTTCTCTACAACAAGAATCCAGCATTCTTTAAGCTTACCTCTTACACTATTAAAAATTCAAAATATTTCAAAGAGCACAACAGCCAGCAGCTTCCAAAATGTTTTGTTGCATAGTTACAATTGCCAACTTCCACAAGGCAGCAGACACTTGTATGCCCCACCCTCCGATATATATGAGAGAGAGAGAGAGAGAGAGAGAGAAAAAAAAAGAATGAATGATGCAGTAAGAGAGTGAAGAAATAGTGGACATGGTGTATTAGACTTATACAGTCTTACTTATGCCTTCAAAAGTACCTGCTAATTGATTTGTATTGCCATTGTTACCACTGAAACTGTTACAACCAGTGTTCAAAGAAAAATTACTAGTTTTATATTTAAAACATAAGTGCAGGAATTACCACCGATCACTGTGGTCCAGCCCACTGCCGAGTTATACTAAAGACTTTGAAAATGGTACTCAATGCCTCTCCATTAAGACTAAGCACAAGGACTAAGGAACCTCTACCCAAGGCTACAGCCAAATCACATTGCATACATGGTTCTCAGATCAGTAAAGTTGAGCAACGTCAAGCCTGGTCAGTACCTAGTAGGGTGACCATTAGGTGCCGTAAGCAGAACAAAGCTTTGACAGGCGGGTCTTATTAGCAATTGCCCAGAGAGTATAAGCAGAGATCGATGATACATACATATTGAAGTAAAAAGAAGAAAAGAAGAAAAGAAAAAACTTTCACCACAGCAAACTGATTTTAAGTATTATTTATAATAATCCCAGGATGGAACCAGTTAAATTCCCTGTAGGGGAATCTCAATTGAATTTTAGACCTCCACTTTCTATGTATGTGTATAAAAAGAGATAAATGCCGGAGATATCACTGGACATTGTCAAAGAATTGTAAATATTAATGGTTCTTGACGATCCGTTGTGAAAAGTTATTGTTCATATAGTGTCTTTGTAGAATTGAGACTGCATTGTCAGATTTGTTAAAAAATATAAACTGTTGTAAAGAAAGTTTGAAATCTTTTTATTCTAGGATAACAGTAACAAGTTTATAACCAACTACTACACCTTTTTAGCTTCAATTTAAAAATGTTGAACTTCAATTTAAAACAGTAAATTCATTTTTAGAAGATATAATAGGAGTGTGTAAGTGAAGAGATGCAGTATTGGTTCACAAACAATATAATCACAATGACAGATAATTAGAAATAAAACCAGTTCAAACATTGCCCCCCCCACCCCTCCATTTGGAGATCTTGTACCAAGGTTGGAGCAAAATGCTTTTGTACATGATTATATGTTTTCATACACAACGTTGAGGTAATCGCAGTCATTGCTTTTTATCATTGATTTATTTATCTTCGAGGTAGCGCAATCTGTACTCCGTTTGAGTAACTCCAGCTGAATCAATGCTGCCGATATTATTATAATTATAATTTCATCATCAAACATTATCTGTGTATTTCACAATATAAGTCGGGTTCAAAATTTGAACCTTAATATCTGATGTTCAACATCTGAAATCATGACATGTTGCTTTTGATTGGTCGTATAGCAAATGGGTGTGTGTTTGTACTATGGTTTGTATGTTATTTGCCGCTTTGTAAGATATCAGCAACTTTAAGAAACACCAAGTTTAACTTTGAAATTCCTTTTTTAAATTGAAGCTAAAAAGGTGTAGTTTCGACAGAAAATGAACATTTTTATTTTATTTCCAAATGAATTGATTTTTAAATTTAAACAAAATTTTGTGTCGCACACCACTCCATAGCCCCTTCTCTGGCTGCAAATCAACTGAACTTCAACATTATAGAAAATGGAGGGAGGACAACCAGCATAATCCAGTAATCACTTTAAAAGTACTAACAAAGCAAGTTAAGATAAGAATGACAGAATATGAAAATAGTTTTATCTTAAAACCAATTTGCAAAATGAATAAATGGTAATTTATATTAACATGCATTTTATTCAACTAAAATAAACAGAACACAAAAGTGAGATAAGATAAAATTTAATCCATTTTACAAGATGTCACTTGAATATTTATTCTCTGTGCTTGTTTTTCTTATGCTTGTGACGATGACGACTGGGAGAACGTGAATCTAACATTAAACTAGGAGATCTGGAACGTGACCTGGATCTTGAATGCTTTGATCTTTTGGGACTGAAAAAAAGAAAGAAAAGAATCAGTTGTTTAAATATTTGTATACTGATTTCTATTTATTGCAATATAACATTTTCAAAAAATATATATTA
>VCCN01004508.1:6417509-6429397 GCA_006491835.1 Architeuthis dux | reverse complement strand
GAGAAAAGAAGAAGAGGAGGGAAGAGGGAAGAGAAGAGTAAAGGAGGAGGATGTACTGAAAAAATGAATCTGGACCATATGAATGGTCACTTCAGTCACAAATAAGATCAATTTGTTCGGGTCTTTCAGTGTCCAGAGAAAAACGTGACATATCTTGATTTAATTTTATGTTGTGAAATTGTAACAATCTACAAACTTCCGTAGGGTAACAAAGTAACAACTGGAAATTGCTTAAATGGTATTTGTTTTTATAAGAAATGAGGATAATAATGCTGATTAAAAATATATTAAATAAATTTATACCTTCATGACTTTGTGTATGAGTTTTTTTCTGTAATATTGCACCTGTTCTTGAATAGACATTCCTTCTTTTCGACTTCTTCTTCCAAGTTCAAGATCATCATGATATTTTATCACCTTCACCTGAAGAAAAACATTTTTAAATTGTGATAAATTTGGGAATTAATAAATCTTCTAACATTACCAGATACTAATATCTAACAAATTTTACAAAATAACAAAATTCCATTGAAAATAATTCTTGGCAAACATTTTTTTTAAAAGAAACATGTTTTTATAATTGTTTTATTTATCATTCATTTTTTTTTAAAATTGTAATTTTGAAAATGAATATTTAAAAGGACAAAAATTTCAAAGGGAAAACAGGCAACGGATAAATACAATATTTCAAGGATAGGACATTTGATTAACTGTATTGAAACAAAAACTATTGAATCAGGAAGTTAATATAACATTAGAGAAAATGAAGATTTCTTTATTAATGTGGGATATGAAAAATATATAAAATTTAAACCTCTAATTCTCGCAGTTTGGCCCGTCGTTCTTCTGATATTTGCTTATGGAATGTTTCTGCAGCAGCCGTGTTCTCTTCTTGAGTAATGTTTTCATTCTCTGAGCCAACATCCTGATACATATCATCCATATCATCCATGGGTCTTAGAAAATAAAGAATTTAAAGGCATCACAATTATAGATTAAAACATTTCAGGCATCATAAAAATCATAAATCATAAAAAGCATCATAATAAAATTATTTACATAATTCAATTTGCAGTGTGTGTGTGTATACATGTTTCTTCAAGATACTAGATGATCTTACTTTTGGGAAAACAAGCTAGTTGCAAGATTCAGACCATAAAGTCACCATAATATTTTGTTTGGTATAATGCTCTTTTCTGGACAGTTGAAATTCTGGATTACAAAAAAAGTTCCAACAACTCATTTACACTTTAGCTTCTTCCTCTGATGAATGTAGAACCAGCAAGTCAAATGAATTGAGCTGTTATAATATTAACTGGTGTTTTGGCTACCTGTACAGATCAGTGAGTGCAACCCATTTTAGTTCAAGTATGACCCAAGTCACTAGATTCAAAACAAAAATTTAAGATGTAATAATATTGAAAATGTAACCAAGTTAATCTAAATTTAATAATTCAAATTAAATTTGGGCCGCATTTTTACTATTTTTTTTAAATACAAAAGCATATACCAAAAATGATGCTACTTTTCTTTCATCTTAGAAAAAACAAACAAAAATACGCCAATTTTGACAATATCGGGGTGGGGGGTTCTGAATAGAGTAGATTTTGGTAAACTTGTAACTTCTAAAGTTAGAAATAAAGGCATTATAAAACACGTTTATAATAAGTATGGCTGCTAATTTTTTCAAGAAAATATTCAATAAAAGGTTTCAAGGCATTCATGGCAAAAGAAAAAAAAAAAGGATTCTTACTGCCCATCTATATCATCTTGTTCTTCTTCAGCAGGGCTCTTTTGGTCCTCACACCCGTCACTCTGCTGATCTAGAAGGTCCCATTTAGAGGTTGTCATTGCTGAAAATGGTTATTTTTTTAAAACTCAAAATAAGATACTTATAAAAATTAATAGAGAATGATATAGTAATCTGTAAATTTAGTTCATAATATAATTTTAATGGAAATTAGTCAGAAATCATAAGCATATTAGCTTCAATAGTTTGAAGAAACCACAAAGAATACATTTTGAAATGACATCAACCAACAATGAAAAAAAAAAAGTTACGGTATGTACAATATAAACTAAAATTAAGGTTCTGTCTGTAAATTTTTTAAGCAAATGTTTCCGAAATTCCTATTGCTGGCATTATCAACAAAATGATCATTTTACTAAAATACTACCTTTTATGGGGAAATCAGTGTATAAAAAAAAAAGGTAGAAATTTTGTGTTATAGTTCTGCTTTATATTTTGAATGTTAATTTAATCAGAATGTACATTATGAGGATGGTTCAAGTCTATAGCCTGATAAGTAATTGTTAGCTGAATTTTGATCTGAAATTTTCACTGTATCTGGTTTGATTTATGTGATTAATATTCACCACTGAATTAAGTGCATTGACGAGGATGATTATGTTGAAAAATAAATATTTGTTGTGTAAAATAAATGCCTTTTCATCACTAGGCTGCAGATTTATTGATGGACCTACATACATCAGGGTTATTATAATTAATGCAACAATCAAATTGTACCATACATCAATAGCATGTGTATAGTATCACAGCCTAATTCCTTCATAGCATTATAGAGGTTATGTGTATAACAGTACACAACACATAAGTGCAGGGTTGGCCAATACCCCTCCAATGAATAAGGTCAGGAACAACCAGAGATTATTAATTTTTGACTAGTACTTTCTTTCATCTTAATTTTTTAGTTTTTTATCACAACTTTACCCAGGCTGTCAATCTATGGCAGTGAGTAAACAGCGTGGATCAAAAATAAAAAAAATTAAGATGAAGGTAAATAGTAGTATAAAAATTAATGATTTACAATACTTCATCTAATAAAAATAAAATAATTGCTTAACCAGAGATTAGGCAATTGTAAGGGAGTGCTCTAACTTCTTGGCAATATTAAGTCTGATTGAGATGTCAAGGCAAAAACTTCAAAGAAACAGATTAAATTACAGAATAAGAAGGAGCGTGTGAACTCAAAGAGAAAATGGACAGAAGACTGTGACATCAGTATATATTTTCATATAAATTTTATCTAAGAAACAAAGTAGAAAAGCAGAGGCCCAGAACTTTAAGAGAAGTGAAGAACAATCTGGAAGATAAAATATTTGGTAACTCGCTCAGTCTCCATATATTTCTTTGCATTCTACTATTTAATGCCCTGAGCACCTAAACCAACTTGCATCTGTTCATATTCACAACAATGTTTAAATTTTTCCATTTGAGAGTCACAGATTTCAATTCATATATAGACCTCCACATTAGGATATTTGTGTCTGTACACTGCCATAATCTAACTACTTCATTTTGCATATGGACTCCATAAATACTTGACTGGAACTGACAGTTTCTGGCTGGTTAGCCCCAACTGCAGTCATGTAATTTAGCTAAGCCCTTATGACTCCGCATTTTGAATGTCCAATGATAATGTCTGTTGTTTCAACCAAATCTCCAGTTCAGGAATGTAATATCTTACAACAAGTATATGTGGAATAGAAAAAATATAGCTGTCTGACCAATTTTTATATTTTCTGTGGGTAGACCAGGGCAGGAGCAAGGAGGAAGATATAGATAAAGATAGATTTTTCATATTCAGAACCATCATTTCTTCAACATACTAGGAAAAAGGGAAATCAACATGATACACCACTTCTACATATGATAACAGGTCTCTTAATTTTGACTCTGCTTTTGTTAGATTAAGAGAGGAAAAATAAAATTCAAATCTAAAAAGCCATATTGACTCACCATACCTAAGGTCTAGCAGCAATATTTACTCATCTTAAACAATTAAATGGTTCCTTTATAAAAAAGTTTTCCCTAATTAGAAATTAAGATAAAGTCATTAAATCATTACAGTTCAAAAGATTATATAGGCAATAACACTATCAAATTTTCATTAATAAAAAAAAATTAAATAAATAAAAACAATTTGCTGTGAAGACCAGAGGAACAGTTTATTTTTTTCTTAAGAGTATTTTCTAAACTACTAATCCTTGAGCCAAATATACCTTAAGCTTTATATTGATATCATTTTTAAAATATGTTTACTTAAATTCAAATTTCCAACAGGTTGTTGCAATAGGGTTTTATTAATGTTTTTGAGAGCAAGTGTGCTACTTCAGACAATTTCATATATGGACAGGTACTAACAAATCTGCTTTATCATTAAGACAATCATCTTTCTGCTAGTATTCTACAAAGCTGCAGATCAATTTTAAAAGTTTTTACAAGAAAATTTTAAAAAAAACTAAAAAAAAAAAAACTGTATAACTTTCTACTTAATTTTTTCACCAGTTACATAGAATCCTCCTCTTTAAAAAAATGGTATTGATTATAAATTAGAACTAATAATCAATACAATTTTTATTTTTACATTCCATTCCATTTTCTAAAGTCCAATAGAACTAACCTCAGGAACATGTGGTTAAATTACAAAACTACACATTTAATCTATTATCACTTTATAAACATCCTGATGGAATATAGGGGTTTCTATAAATTAGAAGAAATATTCAATAACTTACCTTGTGCCTCTAACTCTGCTTCATCAACGGTTTCCCATTTGGACCGAGCAAATTTAGCTTGATTTTGAGCTTGAAGGTCATCCTCAAGAGGCTTTCCATCTAAATCTCCACCTTTATCCACTGAGAAAATTTTTAAATAAATTATTTTATGAAAATTGGTTATTAATGTCTCTGGTAACAGGTCATTGGTTATTAATGTCTTCTAAGCAACTTGAAGAAAATAACTCAGAAATGCTTAATTCTTAAACATTACTGATCAAACACATTTTATGAATAGAAAAAAAACACATTGTAAAATAAATTTCCATGACCGAAATATAAATCTTAAATGCTTATATTTATATTATTAAAAACACTCATTCTTACATTATCAGAGGGTGACAAAAATACTTTTTATAAATTATATACTTATATGAATAGACTGCCCACACAAAATGAAGTAGTCAGACCAAGACAAGAGCAAGTAGGAAGATAAAGATAAATTTCTCATATTCAAAACCATCACTTCAACATACTAGGAAAAAGTGAAATCAACATGACAACACTTTTCCTACATATGATATCCAGTTGCTTAATTTTGACTTGTTAGATTAAGAGAGGAAAAATAAAATTCAAAGATAAAAAGATTCTATAAAACTTTTAAAATATTTTTCTTTAAATTCAAAGAATTCTAAAAAGGTTAAAGAGAAAAGTATTCCCATTCTACATTAAAGAGAAATTATGAACATTATAATAGTTTAAATAAAATAATAAATGTATGTTTAGTTGGTATTTACTAGAATATTATAGTACCAATGTAATTATACAAATATCACTATTCTGCTTGCTTTAAATCCTGATCACTGACAATCCCTTTTTTCCTGATTTTCAATACACAACATGCAGATGGAGTACCAAAACTTACTAAAACAAATTTTAGGCAAAAAATTTCAAAATTTAGTGATCAATCAATTTCCTTCCTGCCAGAAATATTTAGTTTGTTAGTACAAAAAAAATAATCACTAAAACTAAGCAAAGGAGTGATGAACTAGTGGTAAATTCAGTGCGGAGCATTAATGCTGAAACCATGACTACGTAGAGCAGGTTCAAATGCAACGGGTGCAAAAATACAACTAATCAATGTTTCATTTTCCTGCTATCATCAGAATGAAAGTTTTGATGTATTTGTTTAATAAATCCTACCTAGGATATCACACCAGCAGCTGAGGTTAGTACATTGTATTTATCAGATGTTATAGTATCCAGCTGAACTCCTCCACAACTGTACTTTTTCTACATTTCTAATTTTCTAAAACCATATCCCATTCAATTTAAAAGTAGACTAACCTAACTGATCGGTGTTTGAGGGCAAATTAAAAACAACAGAAATGTTAATTATGTCAGGAGTCATAAAAGTTTAAATTGTTAACATTTAAAAATCAATCTCCATTTTAAATAATTGTCATCTTAGAAACCAGGTTGTACTGAACTTTAAAATATATTGATCTCATCAAACTTTAGCTTTTCTCAAAGAGCAAAGATTGAGACACCAATGTTAATTATACCAGGAGTTGTGCAAATATAAAAAGGGTCTTATTTGACTGACTTTCATTTGTAACCATTAACTTTGAAACAATTCAGAAAGAGAGAGAAATGATGTCATTATGAATCTTCCATGAAAAGGCAATTATTGTGTTGAGAATAAAACATGTTTATAAACTTTTCACAAATTTTACAAATGAAACTTTCAAAAGCTTTTGCTAAGTAAACTGCTGAAATGTGAGTGACAAATTAGATAAGAGGGAGACGTGAGGCAACAATTTTTTCTTTGGACCTTGGCTGACAGCATCCATCATCAGCTGGTACCATCATATATATTACAACAGGCTCAGTTTCAGTGATTTATCTTAATCATACTCACAAGGCATACCATCAAGATCTTCAGATACAAGTGGATCACCATCCAAGTCAACATCCAATGGTTTTCCATCCAGGTCACAAGGAGCAGGTTCTCTATAAGGTAAACCATCAATAGGAATGCCATCAAGATCCTCAATAGGAGCTCCATCTAAATCTGGTTCCTCTTCACTATCAGGTTGTTCAACAATTTGCTATTCAAAATACATATGAAAAAAACCCAGTAGGATCAAAAGGTTAAAACAGCAAATGCTGATGTATAAAACTTTTTTAAAACACATCTATGAATTTAATAGGTATGTGCACAAAATAAACATCACTCCTTTAAAGGGAAATACATTACACTTATTTGCAAAGGTGTATGGCACTTATTAAATTTTTCAAGAATGGCTTCAGAGGAATCAAATAATTAATATTATCTAAAACCAAACTTATGAAAATCATCAAAAATATAATGGTTCTCTTTTTTTGAATTTCCTGATGTTTTGTTCCCATTCATTAAGATAATTTCCCAGATCTTTACCTCAAATAGGAAAATAAAACAATCCTTTTCTTGTATAAATTTTACCTCTTTATGCTAATTACTGCAGTATTTATTTTTATTTTTTTTTAACCAATGTAAAAAAATTAAAGAGTGCTCACTAAATAGAGAATAACCTACCATTAGGAACTAAGTTTGCTGTTCCCTGCAATTTATAACTGCTATTTTTAGTGTTATACACAAGTTTTCGTTTTCTCAGACTTTTCACAATAACACTACTAATGTTAGATTTGAAAAAAAAAAAAATCTCATTAATCATAGAATGCACATATGGTTGTCTTTCTGGTTTGTTTAAGCTTTCAAAAACAATAACAGTATTGATTCGCATAAACATTGATTACTGAAGTAGGCAGTACATATTTGTTCACAAAGACAGAAGCATGTCCACTAAATACACAAACTTCCTCTTATGCAAGCATTAAGCTTATATCATTTCTCTTCTGTACACATTTTTAGTCAGTTCTCAAGTGTGTACTCTCATTGTTCATCAAATTTGGTTGCTACTTTTACAAGTTAAAATTCCATATCTACTCATCTTTACTAATTAGATCCTTTCTAAACTTAACTATGATTGAGACCTCAGCACATGAGAATCTTATTCTCTTTTCTCTAGAAGCTGTAAGGCCACAACCAGGAGTACATTTCAAAAAGATAAACGAGAAAGAAAATACACAACTTTGATACCCTAAAAAAGGAACAAAACCAGAGCAGCATATAAAGTGAAACAAAACAATGATGACTATCACCAGATCTTCTGATAATTAGATAGAATCATTCTATACTGTTTGCTTAAGCAAACATGGAACTTGTGATCAATACCAAAATTTAAGTGGTTTCTTGAACAGCTTTGCTAACAAAACTCGTTTTCAATAGCAAGTTTAGCTATGATTACTGACTGGCATTTGTAATTTCATTTTTTTAAAAAAATTATTGCATGAAGTTTCTCTTAAGAAAATTTTTAAATTTTAATGTTTGTATTGCTTGATGTGTGTTGGAACTTTAAAATTGAGTAATTCTGCAGATAACATTTTGCATAATCACACTGCATTGATTAGATTATACTAAAGTAATTTCAGTTTTCTATTTCATGAAATTATTAGTTATCACTGAATAAGAAAAAATTTACTCTATTCAACCAACGTGTTCTTTAGTAAGTTGCTTACTTTACTGACTGTAGTGACAGCAAGATCTTATCAAAGTACTCATACAGATCTCTCAAGGGATTAGATTTAAATGTATTCAGTATTTTCAGTTAGTTCAGACACATACACAACAAGGGAATGAAATGCAAATCAATAAAAAACATTAAAATCAAGAAGGAATAAAACTAATACACCAAAATATATGGCCAACAAAAGTAATCAAAAATATTTATCTTTATTTCACAAATCAGAAATGGTTGATATTAATAAATTATAAGTCAAACTTACTTTTGACATAACAAGTCCCAGGAAAATATTCTGAAGGCTGATTAAAAAATCATTGGGATAAACAGTCCAGTCTTCCCATGCACGGAAGCAGCACATGACTTTTTGCTAAAAAAAAAAAAAAAAATTTTTTTTAATTACAAATAATTAACCAGCAATAAAGAAAAATAACTTAAACTATTTTAGCCATACCAAGAGAAAAAACCCCCAGAAAAACAACTTTTCCAGTTACAAACTACTTATATATTTAACTTGGAATTTTAGTAAATTCATTGTAATACAGATGAATAAATTTGTACTTTTTATAATTTAAATAAAGTAGATTGAGTAATCAAATAGATAAAAAAAACATACCTTAAACTGTTCAGCTTTTAGTCTGCTATCAATCTTGATATAGGTTTCATGAATGTCTTTGAAAATATCAGGTAACTTAACTTGAAAACTGAAATAAAAACAAAACAAAATAATCAACTTTTTAAACAAGATGTTTCATAAATAAAAAGTATTTCTTGCAATTACCCAAATATCTTTTTTTTTATATAACATGGAAAATCTTTCTAAATATTATTTCAGTTGCAAATTAAATCTTAAATTGAATATATTGTGCTGTCTTTAGTTGAAGAGATTTATTAAAAAAGGTTTTTAAAAAACACATTGCTTAAGAAGGTACATAGGCCACTGATAAGATGAAAGGTCTGTTAGAAAAATGACTTTTGCCAAAAACCTATTGGGAAGAAGTAAAGGGTTTGAGAGAAAGATGGAGGAAGCAGGTGTGGGTGACTGATCAAAGTTCAGTGTGCTAGCACTAAATCACCACTAAACCTATGAGGGAGAGGGTCAAAGACTCTTGTAATATAATAATGTAATTAATGTTACATCTATAAATCTTTGACAGAACTCTAACCTGTAAAAAGCTACCAGTTTCAGGAGAATAGAATTCCAAGTTCCCCCACTTCCATTTTTTTAAAAATTGGATCGAATTGATTAATGAATTGGAGTTTCTTTCAAGGTAATAATGCCAGAGAAAATGTTTCTACAATTTACAAGGTTTGGGAAGAATCAGGAGATATGCAAAGCCTAAAAAGTTCTTTACATAGAATTTGAGATGAGGCTAACAGTTTCCTCTTTGATGGTATGAGGGTATTGGCAAGACAATTGATTGAAGGGAATCTGGAAAAAATTAGAAAATTATACATCATTTATGTGCAATGATACTTACAATTTTCTGAAAAATGATGCATTTGGGACTTTGGCACTACTATTAAACAGGATATCCGACACCAAAAATAATCTGGCAATCTGAAAAAATAATGAAGTTATTACAAATACTAATTCACTAAATTCTTGCTAAAATAATGGTTACTGTTATCAGGCCTTGTAGCATTTCACCACTAAGATTTATCATTAGTAGCACTACATTTACAAATTAACAATATTAAATGAAAAAGTTTCACTTTTTGATAAGAACTAACAAACTGTAGGAGTTCCAGAATGCCTATATATGCATATTTTACCATATTTAATGGCATATGTGGTGAGAATGTTTTGGACTGTCTCCAGCAAATCTAAATTGTTCACAGCTGTTTGTGCATTGCCAGCACTACCAACGACATGCCCTCTGTTCATTTGATCATCATCATTGTCACTGACTGTGCACACCGACTTGAGGTCACTCTCTGGATAGTCTTCATCATAAATCATTTCATTGTCAGCAGATTCAAACACTTTAGATAACATTTCTTCAATGCTCTTTTTCAATCCTGAACAGCTGGGTTGATCAGAGTCTCAATCCATCTTTGTACAGACACAAAAATGTTTTGAAATATTCATAGAAATATGTAAACAAAGGGTGCAACCATCAGATTTACCATATTCTTATGTTTTAAGCAATTTTATGGTCTCTAAAATTGAGGTACATGCTCTTACTGGTACTATGGTGACGAGATGCCAGAGCATTGTACTGGTACTACAAATTCAACATGTTAAGAATAAAAGACAGACTCAAATGTTACTATGGTGTGAGTATGTAATCTTGTAAATGAAATGTGATAAGAAGTAGGAGAGATTCTTGAAAGATTTTTCAAGACAAAAAAGTTTGTAAAACAAATAAAAAGCAAGCATTTTCTTTAGCAGAAGTTTTTTTTAAAAAAATATAATAATTTTAACATTTCAAGTTGGTATGCATGTCAGAAGAGTAGCCTTCTCCTGGTGATATTGGAAAACAGAATCTTTACAGCAGTATATATATATATATTGTCAAATCCACATACAGCGCTGTTTCGTAGTCTTATATATATACACACACACACACACGGTTTCCTACAGATTAGTCCATTTTTGTTCCATTTTTCTAGTTGTAATGGAAGTAAATCTGTAGTGACTAGGCTTCAAGCATGCATTATAAAAACAATCGTGCAGAAATCGAGCATTACTTTTAGTCCCAAAACAATTTTATTGATGCAATAAATAACTACACATAAACCTAGACATATGCAATTCTTTATGTGTAAGTTTCAATGTGACTTGTTCATTTCTAAGCGTTTCTTCAGTCGGGAAGCTACTGATCGGCACACAGTATGGCAAAGTTTAACATTGATGGTGGCAACTTTTTCAGCAAATTTAATTGTCATGAGCCTCAATCACCCATCATGAAATAATCATGGAGAAATTCAACCGCACTGGAAGCTTCTTAGATGTTAAGACACAGGGAAGACATATTACAGCTACCACAAGGGAAAAAGGGTGACAAAGTATTAGAGTATCTAAAACAAAATCCTCAAACTTCAATACAATGTCTCTCAACTGATATCAGAGTTTTGCGATTTATGAAGCAGAGACAACTGAAGCCATACATTCCAAAATTGTTCCATGCTCTTTTTTGGCCATGGTACAAGACAAATCAATCCTAGATCGAGTTTGGAGGTCTGATGAGGCATCATTCAATTTAAATGGGCAGATAAATCGACAATTGTGTTTATTGGGCTTCCGAAAAACCTCATGTACAGCTACACAAGGAAGTTAATCTCCCTGGTGTAACAATCTGGTATGCAATTTTGTCTGCTGGCATCATAGGACCATACTTCTTTGATGGCAATATGACCTCTGAGAATTATTTAGATCTTCTCAAAAATGTTTTGTGGCCCCAAATCATATGCACTGATTGTTATTTTCAACAAGATGATTGTATTGAGCGAGGGTGGCTTGATCATAATTTGTAGTTATTTATTGTTTTGGGACTAAAAGTAACGCTTAATTTCTCCACAATTGCTTTTATGATGTATGCTTGAAGCCTTAGTCACTACAGAACAAAAAAGGACAAATATAAATAAATAAATAAATTTATTATATATATTTTGGATGTATGACACTTATGCATCAATATCCGCGTAGAACTTAGTTATGATCCAAAGAAAACTCAATACAAAAGGTAGGGCGAATATTAGTGGGAATCAATTTTAATGGTTCATTAAAAGCGGTACTGCTGA
>VCCN01004508.1:6378792-6413292 GCA_006491835.1 Architeuthis dux | reverse complement strand
TTATTTTTAAAAAAGTGATATTTGTGACTTTTAGATTTTATTTTTTATGATCTTGGAAAATAAAAAGTACCTGGGTAATTTTCCAATTGATTAAAAAAAAAATTCTCAATTGTTCTTTTTTTATTTATTTATGCCACACTGTCACCAGCAGGCACACACATTTAGCATGAAAACCTTCCCTGGGGTCACATTGGTACACAGAAAGTTTCATGGGTTCATATGAGGTTTTTGCAGTAGGCTGTTGCATACAGATGGACAGACATTTGGTGAATTATAAGATGTTTATATTCTTACTTGTAGCTTCAGAATACCACTTTAACAAAAATTCCTTTTAACAGTGTTGACAAATAAAACATTTACAGCATTATATACAATACCATATTTTAGTTGATTAAATTTCATTTAAATTTGCCAAGGCTTTTTATTTATTGGCCTTGTCTTAACATACTCAATAAGAAAAATTATAAGTTTGAATTTATTGTTTTATAAATTAGCCAGAATCTTTATTCTTTGTTAGTCAGCAAAAGATGAAAAAGTAAATTAAAGAAAATCAAAAGACCTATTATTCTTCAGCACTACATACCTATTTAAATAAAGCAGTATTTGATAAGAATGTACTATTGCAAAAGTGACATCATTGCCAAAAATAAGTTACATTTAATTTCCAAGTACCAAAATTAAAGGCTATTATACCAAATTATTCTGATATCACGAATAGTATTACAATTCAGTTACCTGTCAGTCAGCTGTCCTTTTTTTATCTGGTTTTCATCTTTATCAACCAATTCATCAGGCATTCCTTGTGTATATGGATTGAGGGGTGGGGGTTTCCAAATGGAACCATTCTTAAACATTCGAAACTCATCTGTCCTCCACTTATAAGGTGAATCTCCCTGACAAAATAAATAAAAATATTTTTTTTTTTTTACAAGTGAAATATTGGATTTTAGAGCAAAGTCTAGAAGTATACAAACTTTATATCTGTTTAGTACCTTTTAACAATCACATTGTAAGTAAATACTATACAAGCACTGCAATCTGGATTAAACTTTACAAAAATAAATCGGGCCAAAAAATGAGAATATAGTGAAAAGAAAAAAATCTGTTGGTAATTTTATTATATTGAAACTTTAGTAAGCTCCTAACAGAAATAATGTAACAAGTTTTGTTGAAAAAATGTATATCAATACAGGTTGTCCTTATTTAAAACTTAATATTTTTTACATAATAAAGAGAAAAAATATTTTTAAATAATGTGCAAATATTTTTTCATCATGTTTTAGAAAGTATTAAAGATAATGCTGCCTGATTAATTTCCATTTATTATTGAAGGCATCATTCATTTAGACAGCATTCTTCAGAGATACTTCTTTAGAAATACAATTAGATTGTAATGTAGTAGTATAAATTAATGAACACTAATGTACATGAATAAACCAAATATATTCCTCTTTCAGATACTGATATTGCAGACAAGGGACACACTCACCTGTAATATAGTAAACACTTTCCATCTGTAATAAGTATGAGCTGGACTTTGATTTTCAAACAGAAATCTGAAATCAAAATTTATTTCAAATCATTAATTCTCATATGTCAATCAAATTGAAGAAAATTTACAACTATTTTTGATGTTTTATAACTTATTAAAAATTGAATAAATAAAACAATTACCTGAACATTGGATTATTAATTTCTCTGTTCATTATCATTGCTTCAAACATAGGACCTTCTCTTACAACAAATTCAATCATTCGATGGATTACACAGAGAAAATTCCTGAAATGTAAAGAATTTAAGACAAAAGACATTAAGGGTGTTGATCAAGAAATACTAGGGATGGGTAAAATGCATTGATGTATATGTATGCACATGCACACACATATTTATATATATAATTAGGAGGTGGTATGGCTGTAAAATTAAGAAACATTTTTTAAATAAATAAATAAACACTTGACCCCATGTTAAATCATTTTTAATGTATTAAAAAGTAACAAGTTACCACATTTTAAAAAGGACAGATCAGGGAATATGTCAATAAAAATTAAAATCTTGTTGGTTTCAGGGTTATGTAGGGCTGGAGTTATGTGGAAAAAAGATTTTTTCCATTAAAAAGGTCATAATCATGATACCACATCGTATTTTCACTTTTTAAATATTCAGATGGAAAAAATATAAAATCAACTGTCAGATTTAAGTCATTTTGGGGAAAATTCATTCTAAATCATTATGGTTAACACAGAAAATATTATTTTCTATTTGCTGTAATTTATAACAAATTACTAGGTTCATTTTACTGTTCATCTGCAAAAAGTTTATTTTTGCAATACTAGTCCATATTTAATATTTTATTCTGGCTATTTTGTCCATAACTTGAAGGAAAAATATAGTTTAATGTTTGTTGAAACAACTAACCAAAAGATACAATAATTTTGATTTACACTTTAATTTTATTTCCTTAAATATATATATTTTAAATGCTTTATAAAAAAAATTATATTTTAGGACAAAAAATATGTAAAATCACTTTAGCTGAATTGTAAATATTTTCAGACCAAAAACTTATCACCAATTTTGTACAATATTTTTTGATGGTAATGAAATTACTGACAGCTAGATTTCAAAGGCAAATTAGCACCTCCTTGCAACCATTTGGCAAAATTACAGGTGAATGAACAGACGTCATAGCAGTTTTTAATAGAAATATCTATCGTTTTTAACCTCTCTTATAAGTAGTTACATTTTTAGTAGTATTCAAAAGGGGCATGTTTACTGAATATATATTTGTAAAATTGGAGAAAAATCTATACAAATTTTTACTTCCGATAAATTCAAGTTCTTACTTTCACTGACTTTATTAAAATAGTCATACTAATGCATAAAAGTTTTTCACAGTTGCTAAAATTTGATGAAAGATTATTGGTTAAAACAAAAATCAATGTTAAAATATAAAAAACAACTTTAACTTTGTAGGACTTGTATAATCAACATAACTCATAATTTAAAAAAAATTCTTTCCATAACCCCTATCGTTTGTGAAAAGGGAAAATTCATTGAGGTCAATACATTCTTAAATTTATTGCAATGTTTTTTTTTTTAGACAGGGATTAATTTTGAACTAATTTTCATGTCTAACTTGTATGTATAAGAAAAAAAAGTTTAAATAAATACTATTTTACTCAATTACACTGCCATTAAAATATAATCTTTAAATTGAACATATTCTAAGTAGATATAGAAATTTTTCAGACCACATTTTGATCACAAATATTTATATGAAACTTCAATGGTCAAATATTAAATTCAGAAATAAAGGAAATAATGTAAGTAACAATAAAAAAGATCTTAGGATAAAAGTTATGGCACATTAAGTTTAGAATCATTTAACATTAAAACTTATTTTTTTGGCAATTTCTGTATGAATTAGAAAATAATGCTAGTCTTCTAAATTTTATACAAAATACCAAATAAGATTATTAAAGAATGTAATAAAACATTTAGATTAACCCATTAACTGCTAATGACTGAAATTTCAGTCATTGCAGTAATAGTAATAACTATTACTCTTCGCCACCTGCCGCAGTTAATGGGTAAATACATCATATATAATCTTGATACAATTTAAAAATATTTTTATAGTGCCATTACATTCAAAATTTTAAGCATTTTGACATCAACTTTTTTCCCCACAGGATCCAGTAACCTTGTGCTCAAAAAGTATTAAGTAGGTTACCATAAATATATCAGGTGCTGCAAGTAAAATCCTCATCTGCTCTTAAAGAAGAATATGTTGCAAGCCTGGAAAAGAGTGGGGTTACTCAAATGCAAGGCATCCCAACTCATGAAAACCAATCAGCTAAAGAAATTTGAAAGAGTCATCTGCAAAGCCAGTACTTGTACTTATATGCAGGCATGTACTTAAACAATGGACAAAAAATATAATAATTTTGTTTGTAAAATGTGCTCCATTTCTTTCAATAAATACTCAAATTTCTGTTGAATATTTACATCCTTAAAAAGTTCCACAAAAATTCCTACTTCTGTAGATATGATCCATACACAAACAAAATGACAATTATTGATGAATACATCATTGTTCAACACTACACAACTATATGGGTCATATATACATTAAACATGGTTCTCCTATAACAAATAGTCAACAGGTATCCAACATATGCTCAGTTAATCTAGTAATTAATCAGCTGAAAGTATACATATCAAAGATTTACCTGTAATATCTCTTTCTAGAATAACAAAATGTACTTGACAAAAATTATCAAGTTCCTGTTTATATTAACATTACAGAAAAGATAAAGCATTAAGCCCAAGAAATCAACACCCAAAAACATAAATAAGAAACTGGAACTATCTTGACCAGCTTTCAAAATGCTTTCAGTGGAAATACACTTTGCAGATCATAATAGATTAAGACAACTTAAAAAAAAAAAAATGTTGGTAATCAATATTTTAATACCAAAAGTTGAAGTTGTAAATATTTCAATATTTATTCAAATCATCCTCAACATTAATGTAAGTGACTTTTGATGTCTATTTATAGGCATCAAATATTTTTTTTAAAAACAAAAAAAAAACAAAAAACAAAATAAAACACACACACACACACACAGAAAATGAATAGAATATAATCGAAAAAAGAACAGTGAGAAAAATAAAATTACAAAACAAAGAAAGTAAAAAGATCAGCGATTAATGATGAAGACAACAGAACTGTGTAGTCAACCAACTTGACTTTAGACCTAAGAAGTTTGGAATTTAGTATTTTTTTCCTTAATTGCCAAGATTTCAGTCTATAAGGGTCTGGATCTTTTTAGGATAAATAACTTTGGAGGTAAATGAAAACAAAAAAAAAACATGAATGGAAAAACAAAAATAGTATACAGGTCTGGTTAGTCACTGATTAGAAACAGTCACCTGACCAATCTCTTTTGGCAGCATGTTGGGTGATCTCGCCTTTTGTTGGATCACTAAAAAGTCTGAATTTTCTGAAAACAAGCATGAATGCTGCCAGATACAAACTAAGTGACCAATTTAGCATCAACTTACATTGTAAATTGAACCCCCCCCAAACTTATTTGGGGGTGGGGGACAAAAAAGTTTTCTTCTACACAAGGGTAAATGTTTAAATTTCCAGCCTTCTAGCTCCTTTGATGCAGCCTGTAACATATACATTTCTAACTAGCTAGAATCATTTAAAAACTGAAGAAACCTATGTTGACGGCTTCTAATATATAAAGTATAGTATGATATGAGATATATATATTTATTACAGTTCATGAAGGTTTTTATTAATACTGACTTTTAATAATACCAATAATGACTAAGTAGGATAGGATCATATTATTGGTAACTATCAGGTCATCCAATAAGTAATGTTCCAATTTAGGGTCAGAAAAAAATTATAATGTTCAATTAGGATTTATTCATTAACATAGGTTCCATCATTATCAATAACCTCCTTCCAATGATTCACAATACCATTTTTGTAAAAGTCTTAAAGAGGGTAGTTTCCACCTCATCATGTGTTTTAAGAACTAGTCCATAAAGATGGTTGTGTAAACTCAGGAATAGGTGCAAGATCTAGAGAATAAGGAGGTGTGGAATTTTTCCTCAGTTTTCAATCTTTTCAGATTTGATCTTTGCTGTATGTAGCCATGCCTTATAATGAAACACCACACTTTTGCGACTGATCAAACTGAGCCTCTTTTCCTTCAAAGCAGTGTTTAAACAAAATAGATCTGCTGTAATTGTAACATTGATGGGTAGCAACTCAAAGTGGACCACACCAACTCAATCCCACCACACACTTACCAAAATTTTCCTTGGATCAAGGACCATTTTGGGTTGTGCAACAGCCTGTTTGCCTCTACTAAGCCATTGTCTGCATCATTTTATATTCTTGTAAAATATATTTTTCATCACCAGTCACTAATCTGTCCAAAAATGGTGAGATGCATTCACGAGCCGAGAGAATTGCAGATGTCCATTCTTGCTTTACTGTTGGCTTCTGTCAAATCATGGGGAACCCATTTTCAAAATTTAGGTACCTTTTCAAGTTGTTGCAGAAGACAGTGAATGTTCAATGGCTTGAATACAGTTTTTGAGATAATTCTTCAACTGTAACAGCAGTTTCTATCAAGTTCAGATAAAAACAGATCATCATTAAACTCAACAGAATAACCTATTCATGGTGCATCTCTTAAGCTGAAGCCACCTTTTCTAAACATTTCAAACCATCTTTGGCAGTTTCTTTCATTTAAAGAATCTATCCCATAAACACCATGAATATTGTGGGTTGCTTCTGCAGTATTATTACCTTTTCTAAACTCAGAGCATTACAGGTCTTATGTGCACTGTAGACATGCTCATCTTTAAGAGAGTCAAGTTAGTTGAATCAAACTGTGATAACATAATTTGTTTAAAACTGAGTAAACATGTACTAGCCTTTTAGAATAGCAAAAATATAATTCAATCTATTGCTATCAAATTTTGGACATTACTTATAGCATGATCTGATAAAATATTGTATTGCGAAGACAATCTTATAGTCCAAGCTTAAAGGCCATTTTTAGTGGCTGTTTAGCTCAATGTGAAGTCACTTCCTATTTATAGAATTTTAGGGGGGGGTGGGGATTAAAAGAATTGTTAATGCGATAGAACAGACTTTTCAAAAAGAATTTTGACCCAAGAGAACAGAACACTTAAAAACTACTCACTCCGAAGATTTTGGTTCACTTCAGAATTTTACTTTTGTAGCGAACAGGTGCTTGGTCCTTAAGCAAACACCATATACATTTAACATTTCAAGCTAGTTTTCCTTGCACTACTACTAATCCCTAATCAGTAAGAATCTAGGGTTTTCTAACCTAATGAATAATATGTGCAAGAAACATTGAAGTATATTTTTTAGTTCCCCTTTCCACATAGCAGTAAATAACATTCCAAATCAAGGTGTACTATATTCAAGAATAAACTGGAAAAGGATTAGATGAAAGGCCGATTGCTTGGTTCTTCTTTATGAGCCATGTCCCTTCAGAACGTGGGCAATCATGACTCTCCACAGCTTCCTTTCCCTTGTCGCTCTCAGCAAAACCCTGCTTTTCTACGCCTTCAGGTAGTCTTTCTGCCATCCATCTGCTCAAACCTTTCAAGTAGGTTACTTGCTGCCACCCTTGGTCCTTCTATGCGCCCTGTGAGCATTAAATTCTCCAAGCCTTCCTTCCTCATTATTGGTAACAAGCATATATATACTTAATAAACAGAAAAAATATTAACATAAGAACAAAAGGTTATACATTCTTTGTAGTTTTGTTGTTGATGTTTTTACGATGAGGAAATGTTGAATGATTTTTGAAAACAGATGCTAACAATTTAGAAAAATTGTTTTTGTAATACTTCTAAAATACATAGTGCAGCAACCAGGAAGAAAACACATGGAAGAATCTAAAACCAAGCTAAATGACTACAATAAGAGGCCCATGTAAACCCATCATGGTGACAGCCAGCAGTGACCAATGATAAATAAGTGTGGGCTTACAGTCAGCGGACCAGATAATTCCTTCTGTTTTCATTGGTAACCTCTTGACACATGGCTATATTTATATTTTATAATTCTATCCACTACCTTACCATCCTCTTTATTCCATTGGATTTTAGTTACTATGCAGAGTCACTTCTGTTAAAAATGTTGAAGATGATAGTAATAAACAGAAATATTAAATTCAACCTGTTTGAAATGTTTTAATTTTGTTTTTATCTTTATCAAGAGTTCCTATTAAAAAAAGTTTAATGATATACCAAACTTCAACTATGTAAAATAAGTGAATGTTAGGGGGAGAAAAAAAACAAAAACAAAAAAAAAAATTAAAAATTAATTTTCTTTGATCCTTTTTCATGATTTATATCTGGTACTTGAAACTAATTACATTACACTATCAATGCTTAGATTGGCAGATATGTCAATTGGTCATGTTTAGAATCAATTGTTTACAGAATGTGTCAGTACAGGATTTGGTAGAAAACACAGTATAGAAGTTACCACAATTGGCTCAACTGGTGTTACTGGTTGACATAATGTATTGCTATTAATGAATTCACCACCTCTTCAGGCACTAATGTCATATGAGAGTGCTGTCTATATAATCTGTTTAAAGCACATTTAATATATAAAGTATTTGAAATAATACAAAATGTACTGAATAAACATTCTTAAATTGTTTTTAACCTCTTTTGTACTTCAACTAGTAGGAATGCTTTCTATAAACATTTTACTTAATGATTCCAAGCGTAAATCTATGCTTAAAATAGGAAAAGAACTTCTATAGTAAACGAAAAAGTGCAATATTAAATGCAATATATAAATTGATGCATTTTTATTATATCTATTTTTCATTCATCTTTATTTTCATGTGCACTATTTTTTTAAACTAAGTACTTTTTAATCATTGTCAGTTGACATGTTTTCTAAAGTCAATACTATTCATGTCAATATACAGCTACTCAATTTATATTTTTGCTATCAATCATCTTTTAGTAATTAACTCCATTCTGTGTTATCAAAAAATGTAACAGAAAAGCCCATTAGTGAAGGGATGGTAGAATTAAATTAAAATATGAGAGATGCTATGCTATTATGCATGCAATGTGACAAATGTACATTTGTTGATTATGCCCAGATAATTAAATGCACAGAATTTATCCAATTATGCACATGGCAGCAGATGAGTGACAAAAGTTTTGTCCACTGAAATGAAGAACTTTTAGAGAGTAGAGCAAGCAAAATACATTTTCTCAATACTTCTAACCAATCAAGATCTTATATAAATTGAACTACAGATAAAAAACAACTTTTACACAGATTGTTATGTAGTATGGGGGAGGAGAGACATTGCAAACATCCTAGAAGATGCTACAGGAGATTTCTTGCTGTAGTTACATGTTATATTTAATGCAAACCACTCAAGATGTGTACACACCAATTTATTTTTTTTATTGCTATCAACCATATCACACACACACCACTTTTCAATGAAAAGAATTTTTTGCAATACATTTGACACAAATTTAGTCAATTTTGAAAAATATTGTTAAACAAATGCTTATGCATTAGCAAGAGGCATCATTAAGCTGGATGACATTTTCATAATTTTATTCTTCCATCGCCCTATTGTAAATATGCCATTTCCTGGCTGAGAGAAAATATCTTGATAACCTTTAGATAAACAATGCTCATCCAATCAATTTTCTTTGGATCACATATACATGTCCTGTCCAGTTCCATATGTAATTAGATATTTCAAGAAACAGTATCATCAGAAGTAGCATTAATTTCCATATTGAATTTAGAAAAAAGAAAAAAGGATTTAACTTAAATTAAAAATAGAAAGAACGAAGGTAATATTGGTAAAAACTTATATCTAAATTTGTTCACCTCATTTATCTGAAGGTGTGGGGGGGGAGCATGGGGAGAGGGAATCTTCCATGTGGGTAAATTAACAAAATACTGTGTGTAATAAATTAAGAGAAATTAAACTATAACCAAAAAGTTAAAAAAAAAAAAAAAAAAAAAAAAAAAAAAAAGAAAAGCTTATTTAATTGTTCAAATATTATTATTAAAAAAAAAGGATCCTATCTCAGGGTTATCTTATTCTCACTACACTTAGAATGAAGCTACAGATGTAGAACACATTTTTGAAATTTAAAAAATGCGAATGATTAATAAATAGTTTCTAGATGTTAGCAATATAAAAATCTTCGCTATCATTCCCTAATATTCAATGTACTTTAACAAATTATTTTTTTCTTCCAGGTTAAAATAAGTGTTAGAATACCTTGCACATTCAGAATTATAAAAATATACAATTTGCCATAAATTTGATAAATCAACTTAGGATTCAGTTCAATGCATATTTTTCTTTAACTGTACTAATCAAGACTGATATATATAATCTCTACTAACAATATATTAAGATAGATTTGTAACAATGCTGACAATATATATGCATACATATGTGCAAACATTTTCAAAGATATCAGTTTTGTTTTGTGAAAATTTGTTTAATTGATATGAATATTTGTAATATTTACATTTCAAAGGCTAACTCAGGACTTTCATGTGATTACTATTGATATAAATTAATAATTTAAAACTGTAATTTATATTAAAGAGAAACAAATAGGACTGAACCATTTTCATTTAATTAGTTCACTTTTCAACAGATACACAAAATGCTTTTCTAATTAGTCCATTTTAAACATTCTATATTGATTAAAAAACCCAATAAGCAAAAGAATTATAAAATATTGAGATGAGAAATTAGCTGAGAATGACTCGCTTGTTTTTGTAGTTTTTATTAAAATATATTATTTTTCCTACTGTCTTCATCGTTTTCTGATCACTATTTTTTGGCTACTGTGTTCTCCATCCTTCCTCATGTGCATGTCACAGCTGGTAATTTCTTTTAACAGAATCCATAATTTAACTCACAGGTTTTCTTTCTGCTAACTTTTCACTGCTCCACTCAGAACAATTGACAGATTTAACCTACATTTAAAATTTCTTTTAACTTAAAAATATAGAATGAATTTTTGTTGCTTGACTCTGAATCTTTCTAATGAGAGTGTTGGTGAATCTTTCTAATGAGAGTGTTGGTGAAAATAAGAAAAAATATAGTGGATGAGACAACTTTAAAGATTTCCAAATATGGTGCATTCTTGAAGAAGGTCAGAGAACACGTCAGATAGAATGGTGATCAAAACAAAGATGAGGATACTAGTTCAAATAATTTATGAAATATAAACAATATTTTATCTTGGAACTTCAGACAAAAACATTTCATATTTCAGAAATACACAAGAAGCCACAAGTATACTTGTTGCCAAATGATTTTTAACACCACAAATTTTTTTTAATGTCTTTCTAGCAAAATAGGATAGTTGCATCTTGATATCTTGAAACTGGGTTTTCCACAAGTCACAGAGTGTGGTAAAGTATATACCACCACTGACATCTACATAGAAAGTTGCCGATTTAAGGAACATACTACATTGATGAGAGCACTGTGTTAACAAATGGGAAAAATTTCTATTGTGATGATACAGGATTTATTTTGGACAGAATTATGCACAAAAGTTTCAGGACTTGAAAAATAAGTCTCTATTCTGCCCGGCCATAGGAAACACTGATTGCTTAGTTAGTTCAGAATTCTGAATGCTGATTTTCCAAGTCAAGCAGGCAGGCCATTCCAACTTAGAAGATTCTTCCCTCACCACTTGCTTCTGGTAAGCTAATCTTAGTATATTTTTTTTTAATAAGCACACACTAATCCTTATAATTACTTTACCTCAATTTAGCCTTATTTTATAAGTGCATAAATATCAACATCTTGTATTCAAAATCATCTAGAATAGAAAATACACTTATGAATATTTTACAGTTAGTACAAAAAATAGTAAATGAGAATGAATGCACAAAATATTTACAATTTGAAGGATTTTTGAAAATATTTGCAGCTCATTAGAAGTTCAAAGAACTGACTCAATTTAACATTTAAAAAAAAATTGAAACAACGTTATAACATTTGTTGGGAACGTTTTATGTATGAAATTCTAACTGAAAAAAAAAAAAAAAAAAAAAAAAAAAAAAAAAAAAGATTTAGAGTTAAAAAATTTATACATTACTAAAATAACATTAATTGTAATTGTCACACAATGACAAGAATGTGATACTGACATAACATTCTAGACTTAATACTTCAAATATAAGTATTTTTAAAAAATAAGTTCATTCTTTTGTATGATTTTATATAAGATCAAATATAACCTAAAATTCAATTTTATTTTGATTAAAAAAAAGAAAAAAAAAAAAAAAAAAAAAAAAAAAAAAAAAAGAAAAAAAAAAAGAAATTGAAAAATATCAAATACATTGTTACTTTAAAAAAAAAAAACAATTCATAAAAACTATTGAACAGAGCCATTGGATAAGCTCCTACTGAAGTATAATCAGACGTTAAGAGAACTCACCAACAATATTGAAGGTCGAGCAAGTGAACAAGAAGGAGGGGCTGGAATCGACTTGGCCCAGTGAGAAGCTGTGCAGTGCCAGGACTGTAGGGAGCCAACCAATCAGCGCTTAGTTACAGCAACATCTGCTGCATCCTACACTGAGTGTTTGATTTGCTGCTCCTGTCATCAACTGTTGTGGCACATCTCTTCTCCTCTTACCAGAGAAACTGCAGCAGGACTGATGACAAGTTTAGTAATAGTAATACACAAGATATAGAGACAGTTGCACACACTCTCCTAGTGGTTGGTACAGTAATCACATGTTGCTGCTGCTGCAAACCCATCTTCTTCCAAAAGTCGATTCTGCAAGATGCTTCCCCTGTAGACTGTTGATGCCAGCTGCTGTCAGTTGTGGTAGTAAGTTTGAAGACCTAGCACTTAAGTCTTAATAAAATTTAATTTTTAGCTATTTTTTTTTTCTTAAATAAAATTTACTTTCAACTACTACTAGAAAAAGACTAAAAAATGTATACCTTTCTGTGGGGATAACCACTTTCACAACAGCATTGGCTAAAGTCTGGAGAGATGCATTTGGAAAAAGTCAATTAGTTAAATCACCAAGGAAAAATAACAAAAATATCTTATACAAAAAAAGCTTGACATTATGAGTAATACTCATATCGTTAATTGAAGTATAAAAAAAGTTTAATTTATGAAAATATATACTGATAGAAAAATTACTATCTCATACAATAATAGTAAACTTTAGTGACCACTTCTAGTTGAGAAACATTTTAAACTCTATGAATGAGTTACTCAAATGTCAAGCTTAAAATGAAATTCAAGTGAAATGTGTATCTGTTTGAAAGTTTTAAGTTTAAGCTTTTTTAATTTCCAACCTGAAAATTTAATTATATGATAAGATATGAAAACAAGAATATTTCAAGACATTTAAAATCAATTTTTAACAAATTAACATAACTGGAAATATAACACTGAAGGAAAAGTTTTACATTTGAATTTTTCAGCATAAAAACATCTGTACAGAAAGTTTTGGAAGTTAAAAATTGGACATAAAATAAAATATGAAAAATTTAAATGCTAAAATACAGAACACATTTCACATAAACATCAAAACAAGCAACAGAAAATGAAATTAAGTTTCTCAATGAAATAATGTAAAAAATACAAAAATACTAATATTTTAAAACAATTCACAAACATCAATTTAAATATCAATGATATTTTGTAATATAATTATAAATTTTCTAATTATATTAGCATCATTATGTAAATAAAATTAAAATTTAGGAAAAATCCTTGGATAACATTCCTATAATTGCTATTTTCATAAACTATTCTATAATTAAAGTCATGTTTAACAATTTTTATAAATAACCCAACATAATCCATCTGAGTTATAGCAAATACACACGTGTTAAGATACATACACATATACACACACACACACCTCCATTAGAATAGCAGCCATGCTATTCATATGGTAATGTAAAAATACACAAATCTGTATCCCCCTGAAGACCTATCATTTTCCAAGTTAACACATTTATATACAACTTAAGAAACCTCACTTTCCTAACTATTGGACAAAGTATATCTTCCATGCAACAATCCCATTTCCAGTCAAACCACATTATGGTATCTTAGATTTACTTGATGCTAGAAACTTTGTCACAGACAATGAAACTGTATCACATTTATGACCACCATGAAAAATTAAACCAATCTCCAGATCATGTTCCCATCAAATCTTTGCAAATCGAAAAGGGATGGATTTTTCCTTGACACCGGTGACGTCACTGAAACGTCAACAGTGTTACCAAGATAAACAAAGTCTACGTGTTGATATCGATGAAAACCTAGCCTGTCTCTGAAATGTCCGAAGTTACTTACATTCAATAAAAAATAAGTTGTTTATAGGTTTCTTAGTATCTTAGTAACTTCGAAAGTTTGTTAGTTTAAAAAAAAAAAACAAAAAAAAAAACAAACTATAAACAACTTATTTTTAACTTCGAACATTGCAGAGACAGACTAGCGACACCAGTTCAGGCTAGTTTTTCTTCGATATCAACACACAGACTTTGTTTATCTTCAGTGACATCACCGGTGTCAAGGAAAAATGCATCCCTTTTCGATTTGCAAAGATTTAGAGTGCTTGATGGGAACATGATCCCAATCTCCTTTTAGCTTGCAGCACAAAAGTTCCCTTCTATAAAAGCAACCTCTACAGACTGATAGCATTGTTATGATTTTCATTTGGTCTAACTTTCTACATGGCTAATCTTCAAAATAAAACCTTCCAACACCCTCACTGGTTATGTTAAAAATTATTTACATCATTGCTAATAGCAACAACTTCACCAGCTGTATGCATGGAAAGCCCTTTAACTACCATAGCAAATGTCCTAATAGATAAACGAGGAGTAATAATATATATATATTAATGGTCACATAATGAAATAATAAACAAAGCCATGCTGGAGCATTTGGCTTAGAAATGCTCAAACATATCTAATAAAAAAAAAAAAAAATATTTTCATTATTTCTGAAGAAAAAAAAGCTTGGCATAATAGAGCTTACTTTATAGATATTTTAAGCATTAGCTATTTTAATCTGGTTCTTTATTTCATGACATACTTATTTTAAGTTATCTTAATTAGAATCTAAAATAAATTTATTCAAATTTTCTATAACGGTAATTCACCTATGATTAAAAGAAAACTGTAATATCAGGCCTATATTTCATTTTATATTATAAATTTCATTTCATATTATCCAGAAATTACAAAACACGATACCAACTGCTAATTTGACCTTACTTTATTTAATAAGATTTTGAATCAAATCTTTAATTTCGCTTTTAGAATAAAAAAAAATTGGAAAAATTCAATAAAAATAAAACATTAGAAGATGAAGATTTATAATGCTTCACTAAACACCATTAGGAAAAATGTTAAATTAAAAAAAAGTTTAACTGAATCAGCTAGACTCCAAAAGCAAAAAAAATTTGTAAATTTCCATACTGTAAAAAACACTTAATGCTTACATTAAGTAATGAAATATAGCTAGGATATAACACAGCAATCACTGAAATAATGTAATATGGTATCTGAACAACTAATATTACATTGATAATATACTGAAATAGTATTTTAAAACTAATAATCTAGTAAAAAGAAGCCATTTAACTTTTGCTTAAGTCAAACAAAATAGTAATATTTATTCTTCCTCTTAATCAAACATTCTAAACATTAAAATCCCATTCAAAGTATATGAATAGTCATACTGTGATCGAAAAAATATGAAAAATCCTAAAAAGAAGCTGAAACATCCCACACCTTAAAAAACATTAAATTAAAGTAACGAAATGAAGCCATCATTTTTTCAAGGTACCATAAGTGAGCAATAACATTAAAAATAAAATTCTGTAAACATTTATAAGCAAAATTATTTACAAAGAGAAAGCTCTGTATAAGTGACCTTTTCAGTTATAATGCCTAAATAAAATATTGTGTGTATCTCATTAGGTCCTTTAAAAATGTAGCTGATTAAATCAAACCACCTTAAACTATTAACTAAAAAATTCATTAAAATTTGAAAAACTAACTACATGGCTTTAGAAGAAAAAAACTTTTAGTAAAAACACAAATATTAAAATTTTTATTGAATAAGATTTTTGATTAAATAGTAAAAGATAATTAAATCCCCCTCTAAACAGAAAAAGTTGTTTCTTTTTAAATCAACATAAAATTATCATGGTTGGCAGCACAAGTACTGATTCATACAAAAGCAAGCACATTTGGCACAACTTTTATACTATATTGAATTCTTATTCACTAACATTTTTAAAAAAAATTAAAATTCAAAATATATATTTTTGCTTCCTTCAAATCATGACAAGCTTAGCTTCAAAACTAAAACTAAAAACAATAAAGATTAAAAAACAAAAATGATTCCTCTTTACCTTCTCCAAGTCTTCTGGATCATTTGGACGGCCACCATCTAAGCTTGGAGGAGGGACATTTCCATACAATTTATCAGCTCGGCTCCTTCGGGTTGGTTGTGCATTAAATGGAAGACCAGAAGGTGGAGGTGGTAAAGCCATTTCCATTAGAGCAGGGGGAATGTAAACTGGATAAGGAGGAATTGGTACTGCTTTTCCCCAACCGGGTCTCATTTCAAATCCCATTATTTCCTTTCCTATATAGGAAAACAATTATAAATATACAAAACAAAAGATTTGAAATAAGAATTTATTATTCAAATAATTCTTCGGACAATTGAACTCCTTGTTTGTGTTGTTAACACGTTTCAGCTGATCCATTCTTCAGCCTTCCTCAGGTGTAATATCCGAATGTGATGGGGTAAACAGAAGTTTTTAATTTCAAAGGAGGCATCCCGTTGATAACTTAATGGAGTTTTAACATTTTGAGTGCAAACCTCATAATTTCAACTTGGTCCCGATATTTTCCAGCAAGAAGACGGCTTGGCTATGCGCTTGTCAATTTCTCTGATTATCTCCAATATATCAAATTTTTTGAGGATTTGGCCTTTAAGCTCATCAATGCTAGAACCATCACTATGGCTTAGATACATGGACGACACATTTTTACTATGGCCCCAATAAGCCGACATAAGTTTTCTCTGACCACGGGAACTCGATCAGGCCTTCCATACAATTCACTATTGAAAAAGAAAACAATAACATGTTCCCTTTTATAGATATACTAGTGACACACACAAAAAATGATTTGAGTACAGCTGTATACCGAAAGCCCACATACACGGTCCTCTATCTCAAATTTAACTCAAACCACCCCTTTGTGTGAAAAAGGGCATTGTTTAAAAATCCGAGCAGTGGCCCTTAGTAATAACCCAAAAATTCAGGAAAAAAGAATTGGCAAACCTCACGCAGACACTCAAAAGAAACGGTTACCCGCCCCATACTGTTGCCAGTAACAACAGTGGAAGGAGGACAGCCAAGGACAACATAATAGTTCCAATGCCCCCCCCCCCTCCTACGAGACACATAAAAAATCAGTCTGAAGAGAGAAAGGTGACCACTTTCCTTTCTGGGAGGAAGTCCAGATTATTGACAGAGAACACTGTTGGAACAGAGAAAAATCAAAGAAGCAGCACATATCAACTGAATGCACTAGTAAGACAAGTGCAGAGTTCAACCCGATGTGGCTTCCACTACTCAACAAACACAAACTCAACAAGGCAAGGATAAAGAAACACCTGAATCCCACGTTATAAGTGTTGCCTCCTTTGGAATTAAAAAACTTCTGTTTACCCCATCACATGCAGATATTACATCCGAGGAAGGCAAAAGAGTGGATCATCCGAAACATTGTATTAACAACAAAATGGAGCTGAATTGTCCGAAGAACTATTTGAATGTTAATGACACTTCTCAAAACTATAGAAAATATAAAAACACCTTTCAGTTCTTGGTTTGATTTATTCTTAAGTAAAAAAAAATCGTTTTTTGGATTATGATCGGCACCGCGCCATCTGTTTTTATTTCTTTCGCAAGGTGTCAAATCATTAGAAAGGTGTGTTGAAAACTTACACACACACACACACACACATATATATATATTGTGAATTTGTGTCTTAGCTTTAAGTCAGGGCTTCTCAAACTGTTTTACTTTTAAAAAAAAAAAAATTCTTTTTGTTTTATTATTCGCAATCCCTTTTGATGAGACAAAATATTTGCGACCGCCACTCATTGTTATAAAAACAATCGGTACTAAGACTATATATTAATTTTTAGTCAAACAGTTATTACACATAGAAACAAATAAAGGCCAAATATTTATAATAATCTAAGTTTTACAGTGTTTATTACCAAAAAATTTACTAAAAAAAAGGTAACAAAAACGGAATTTATAATTTTAAAAAATGAGTGAATAGCATCAAGCCATTTTACATTAAGCACCAGAAGAAATACATTTGAGAGAGAGAGAAAAAAAAAAACAACACTAGTTACATAACTATTCTTTAAAAAGAGATTTTCAAATATTTCTATGAACCCCCAATAACCCCTGGAAGTGTCCCAACCACTACTTTGAAAAGCCCTACGTTAAATCACTGACTCAAATATGTAAATATTTTGTTTTAAAATAATGAAATTTAGTATACTATGTAATATATTGGAGTTATTTGGTGGCATTATTTAATAAAAAACACATTAAAGAATGCCTATTTATTTGTTCTAATGTCACTTAGTTTTAATACAATAGACAAGGTTTGCCATCTTTCATCTATTATTGCCTGCCCATACCTAGCTTTCGACCAGGGGGTTTGAAATTTTGCACAGATCATCTCAAACATCTGCTTTTTCTATGTTTACAGTTTCATTTGTCTATTCCAAACAGATGTCAAACAGGGGGTTGATGTGTGTATGTGACCAAATCATCATCTTGAAGAAGGCTTAACTGAACAACAATCAAGTGAATGCTGAATGTTAGCCGAAAGATCATTCATAATGTCATGAAACAGGCATAACCTTAAGCAAGCTAGTTCCCGGCAGAAATCACTTGGTCTACACCAGAAGGGTCATTGAAGCCGAGAAGGAAATGAGAAGAATTCCTCACAGGAGCATAAGGAAAACTACAAAAGAGCTGAGAATGTTGGAAAAGTCATTAAGAAGGACTGTGAAGGAGGATTAAGAGCTGAAGGCATCTAAAATGCAACGTCAACACTTGATTTCAGCAGCCTCATAGCAGAAGCGAACTAGACAGAGGGAAGAAAAAGTTGGAGGAAATTCAGTGGGCTGACAAAGTCTTCATCTGGTCTTTTCACTGTGCAGTCTTCATCTGGATTTTCACTGTGCAGGCAGTAATGAATTCCCAAAATGATAGGGTTTATGCAGCTGATGCTGGAGACCTTCCCAACTGCAGCAGAGCCCATTTTCATTGCCAAAAACCTTGGGGTGATGGTGTGGGCTGCAGTTGCATAAGATGGGACAAAGTCTCCTTTGTTGTTCATTTGAGAGGGTGTGAAGGTGAATACCCAAGTTTATCTTCAAATGCTTGAAGAAAAGGTGTTACCTTGGGTCACTGAAGCCTTTGGAGTGCACTACATCTTTACCCAAGATGATGCACCTGCTCACACATCAAATATCACCCAGGTGTGGCGCAAAGAGTATTTCAGTGGATTCTGAGACAAGAACATGTGGCCTCCTTCAAGCCCATGGATTTTGCCATCTGGTCCAATTTGGATGAAGAAAAAGCAAGTCAGTTACCTCTTGTCTAAAGGCAATGATCAAGGCAAAAAGGTGGTCATAAAAAAATAACTGCTTGTATGGATTCGGTATAAACAGTGGAAGATATGTGCTTTGTACTATACATGTGCCTCTATTTAATTTTGAATGAATTGGAAAAACTGATGGGTAAATCTTTATGGCGCGCACCTTGTAAACTCAAGAAATTGATTTTAAAAAATTCATAGCAAAATAAAATGAAATAAAAACCCCATTTACCTTTCAATGCATTCATTGCTCTCTCACCATCTTTTCGGTTCATGAATGCTACAAAACCACAATTTCGTCCTCTATTCCGTTCTTCATCAGTCCTTGGCCACATAATCTTTACACTAGCAAGAGGACCATATTTCCCAAATACCTCACACAATTGTTGCTCTGTCATCTGAAATGAGAAGAAGGAAAAAAATTTAATTAAAATTCTCAAAATCTGTTATTGTTTAGTTGCTCAGTATTCAGATAAAAAATAGAAAGGGAATCAATTCAAACAATCTCTTTTTTTCTTATGTTAATATTTTATAGAAATGAGATTATCATCTTGAGCTAAAAAATTAAAAAACAAAACCTAGATACCATATAATACAAACTAATAATATTTGCAACAAATAGTAAAACGTCACCTAGAAAGAAAAGTAAGAATAGTTTATAGATATAAAAACTTACCTTGGGATTTATATTTCCTACATAAATGTTCGTAGTATTTTCATCTCCAGGATCATATGACCCTAAACGGTTAAAGTTTTCACCTAAGTCAGTTGATTAAAAAAAAAAAAAAAAAAAAAAAAAAAAAATCAGGGAAAAAAATAATTCATTACTATAAAAGAAACACTGACATTGTTTCAGGTCATAAAAAAACTTCCAAAATAAAAAATTAAGTAGATTTACTCATTTATATCAGTTTCCCCCCCCCACCCCTCGCCTTTAAATAACTTTTTCACAGCATTAAACCCAATTACATATTAATTAAAACATTTTTTTTTAAAAACACATGTAAACGACAGTTTGTATGAAAATTAATATCCCATTTTAAAACAAACTGAAAAATGTAATTAATTTTTTAAAAACATTTGAGGTAAGTATTATAATACATGTTATGTCAAGATCAGCATCTAACATTTTACCCATCTGCACTTGTCATTGATATTAAAACTTTTTTAAATCAAGAAATAGGATCATATAATAATGTTTAAATAAGATTAAATGTGCAATTCTTTTCTGTTGAAAAATACGATGTCGATATTAGAAGAAACTAAGAAATCTTGCTTTTTTAAATTTTTTTTTATTAGCTCAAATAAAATTGGAAAGCAGATATTAAGCTTTCATCTGTCTGGGCCTTTAGATGATAAATGATTAATTAATGCAAATAAATTTCAAAAATACCTCCTGGAAATATAATTACTCATCTTTGTCCAGTGTAGTAGCTTGGATATACAAAAGTTCAGACCAACAATTATATTATTTGATTTAGAGAAATACCTACTAAACTCCCATGTTTCTCTATTCATTCATACCATGACATACTATAATCATTTGCTGAAATAGTTCACTAAATTATGGAATAATATTGGATATTCTGTAAGAGTGTTCAATGAATATGTTCATCTTTAAGTGCAAATTTAACAGACTGTTAGAAAACAAATTCAAAAAGCTGAAATTTGGTGAGAGTTAATCAATAACTTGGGAATTTTACTGTATGAAGAGCATATAATCTGAACATTTCTTACCAAAAGAATTAAAACAATTAGAAAATTTTTTATACCAATGTTTTAAAAAAAATGAAAGTGCTAGTAGTTAATGCTTTTAAAATAACTTCACATTTGAAATGATCCTTTAAGTATTAAAAGAATATTATACCTGATCCTCTAGGTCCCAACATACTTGGACTAGTTTCTAAACTCAAGTCAAATCTTGGACCTGGGTGTTCTTCCACTTCATCTTCAGTTGTAGTTCTGAATTGCTTTTTCAACCTATGTCGTTCTTGTCGTTCTTCTTGAATCCTGTAATTTGTTATAAATAAAAGCATTAACATTTATGTATATTAAAAGAAAAAGAAAAAATATTTGGATATTTTTACAAAAAAAGTTGAAAATTTGATATAACAACTGATATAATTTTGAAATATTGAAAAATTTATAGAAAATACTTACTGTTTCAATTCTTCTTTGAAAAGTTCAAGGTTACTCTTCTTCTTATCATCCTTCTTTTTCTTGGCAGAGTAGTTCTGAAGAGAAAAATATATATATTTAACTAGAACCCTCAATATTGAACCGTAAAATATTTTTAACGGTTAGATCATACACTGCATTTTATATTTTAAAATTAGCTCTTACAGTGGACATATTTAAGCTAAAACAGTATAAGAATGTTAAAATTAGATTATGTATTTTATATAATAAATAATAGATCTGTAAATTTGCAAGGTGTTTTTTCCCACTAAAAAAGATAAAATATTATAAAAATAAGACATCTTATTTACCTTTTAAATAGCATATGTTAACATTAACAATTTTCAATAGTATAATGTAATGATGCATTATGAGATAATAGTATAATGTAATGATGCATTATGTGTCAATGTGTTTGATTCAATAATTTGAATCAGACTATTCAGATACCATATTTATAAAGAAATTTTATCACACTATTATAAGAATTAAAAATAACTTTAAAACTAAATCTAAAAAACATTATATAAACAAATACTCCTAGTCTGTCAGGAGTCATTGAAAAAGTAATCTCAGATACAATGGCACTAGTTTTCCATGTAATGCTGATGAAAATCTAAATGAGAGAAAAATACAATGCCCCAGAGAATGCAAATACACAATACTTTATTCTTTTTTATTTAAAAATTAAAATTTAATATTTTACTTTTATTGTGAAATGAGATAAAAGTCATAAGAGTTTAACTCCTAAAAAAATTCAATCTTAATAACTTCTGATCAATTCATTGCAGGTTTTCGGTAATTTATTTTTTTTATTTATTTCACAAAAGTTTAGGAGTGGTTTCAAGTGGTTCATGAATTTAAGAGTTAATTTATTAACAGAGCAAAAAAAAAAAAAAAAAAAAAAAAAAAAATGTTGCCAGTAACTACTGTTTTTAATCAAAACTAATCGGCAGTCTAAAAATGAAATTCAAAATATAGTGCCTTACACTTTTACTTTCTTTCTCTTGTTTAGAATTGTCAGAATGGATTTTCATATGTATTTCAGGTGTTGACAGCAGTGGCACTGATACATGAGGGACAGGAACTGGGGGAGGCTCTTCCTTCTTTTCTTTCTTAATTTCTTTCACAGATTGGAAAGTTGAGGCCAGTTCTGCCAACTTTGAAGTGGGTTTATAAATCTTTGTTTTCTCAGGTTTAGGTTCTGCAAGTAAATTAATTTTTAGATAACAAAAAGCAAAATCTTTTCCTTGTAAATAAAATAAGAGAGAAACTGCAAATAGCACACACTTTTATATACAAATATATGCACAGTAATGAGTTAGTACACAAAAGGTGCATGTGCATATGCATATATCTGGGTATTTAAATAACCTAAGTAGAGTTTTGAACAGGATTTTAAAATGTAAAAAAATGCTGACAATAACTTCATTCTGTCTTATTTACAGACAAAAGTAATGTCAGGGATAGTAGTATCACCATAACTGAATAAGCCCAAACTTATCTTTTGTTGGAAGCTGAAGGGATGTATATTAGAAATATCATTCGCTCGCACGCACACACAATCCTAATGTAACATAAAAATCTTATTTGAGCTTACATAAAAAAACGTTTTTTTATAGTATAACGGATTCTATTTAAATCTAAAAATATTTTTAATCTTTCAAGGCAATATTTGTTGTTGGTATGCAAGACACCTAAAATAAATATTACAAATGGCATGATTTCCAAATATACTTGCTATTCGGCCAAGTGTACAACTAATGGAAATAACCAATAGATCTTCTTGCTAACCAGTGTAAGAAAATCAAAAATTACAACCAGAATATGTTCAACCTGTATAAATTTAATGCATTAACATAGCAAATATCTAACAAAGCACTCAACATAAATGTAACATTTTATAAGTTACCATCTTTCTTCTCTGGATTGACAGTTCCACCTTTAACCCAAGTTTTGTTGTGTTTTGATGTGTCTTCAAATGAAGCCACAAATTCTTGATAAACCTGAGCTGTAGCTTCTTCATCCTGCTAAAAGTAAAAACAAATGCAGCATTAATTTTTCAAACAATTATAAAATTCGAATTATTTGGTTACGTTTTTAATTTCCCTTCTCATAATGTCATTGAAAATACAATAACGCTGCTGAAATTATATAAAAAGCAATAAAGGGAAATAACTACTAATTGTAGTTATTCATTTGATAAACTTCTTTAAAAAGGTGTGTAAAAAAAAAAAAAAAAAAAATCTATTTGTTTTCTCCTTAAACTTCTATGCTAGCCAAATGTCAGTTTTATCTGATTTATTATACTTTTAAATCTTTTATTCATTTTTAAGCACAAAGATGTTGCAGTATCGGTACAATCTTTTTTTAAAAAATGGAATTGAAAACAAAACATGAAAAGGATTAAAAATAAATCTCCTGGAAAATTATAAATTTTTGTGTCCACTGACTTCACAGCACAAACTAAGACAAATAGATGCATTTTAAAATTTACTTGAAATGGATACAATTAAATTCAATACAAACTATTAATACTTACTTTCCGTTTTAATTCTTCTTGTTCTTTTTTTGACAGGCCTTTTTTGCCTATATTCATTGTCCCTATGTTGAAAGCTTTTAATTTGCTTTCTGATATTGCCTGCAAAATAAATTTGAAAAAAAAATCAGAAATGGCTTCAGCAAAAATAGTAAGTTGTATACTTAAGAGGAAAATAAATGAAATGAAATCACATCAGTTGAGCTAACCAAAAAAAGCATGTGTAAACAGCCATGAAAACTAAAATATTTTTTCTTCAGTTGGATTTCAATACATCTATCATTGTGCTTCCTGCAAATCCATCAGATGATGGCTCTGGGATTAGGCATGGTTTTAGAGCTTAAGCATCAGGACTAACCCAGGGCATCCCAGCATTATCGCAAACTTTTTAGTTCTCTGGCACATGGAGATAATGCCAGATAAACATGCAGATGTAGCCCCTGCTCTTGGAACTTCCTAATAGATCTCTTTTCCTATGTAGTCATACCAAGTTTAGCCACATATTTCAAAGTTGAATTGGCAATAAAACCATGACAAAACATTTGATAACATTTTTGTGCATATAAAGATCTAATTGACAGCTCACACAAATACTAAAATATTCCAAAAATTAATTGAAATCCAAATAAAAATAATGCTATTTCAATAATTGTTAGAAACTAATATTTTTTATTTATCAGTTGGCAAGACTTACAATGTTTAGGATTATTATTTACAGCTTAGCCAGATTAACAACAGTTAGCTGGGGAAAAAAGCAGAAAAGTTCTTCCCAAATGACAAACTTATGTTTTCAGCCTATTCAAAGATTTTTTTAATAACACCCATGAAAACAACTTGCAAATATTCCATGTAGCTAGGGCATGAGAGCCTGGTCATATGCAATGGTTAACAAACTAGTCTTGCACACCATTACTACTATAATGAATTTGATTCTTGCTGGGTACCCAACACCTGTGGCCTTGTGCCATGTTAAGTAAAGTAAATATATTTAGGACTAAATAGATACCAATAGAAATATATAGCAGTGGTTATCAATATTATTTGTAACTGCAAGTATATGTGACATACTTTGAAAATTGTAACCTTAAAAACAGTATCATTAAGATGAAGTGCCTGGTTGAGTAATGAAATAGTGTCATATCAGAACCCTTTATTTCATCCTGAGAGTATATTGTTCTTTCTGGTGTTCTTCCTAAGAATTTCTGAATACATAACTGTCCATTTTTCTGCTTACGGCGTTGCTGTTTTCTTTACCAAGCCAGTGTACTGCCATGCTACCCAACTCATGGACTGAACTCACAACTTCTAAGGAAGAAGATAAACTTATGCAGAAGAAACCAGAACATTTGTCCACGTCTTGTAGGGATTAAGGCAATGAAATTTTGGAGACTTAAATTCTGGTTTCTTTTTTTCTTTAATCAGAGACTCCCTGTGGTATACATTTCTATGCTTGGCTTACTAATTGGATCTTTTAAGCATAGCATACACACCGATTCCTTTATTCTCCTTATTTTGCAAATGTTTTCTATTATTTTAACTTCATTCCATAGGAGTTGGTGTGTGCCCTTTCCTCTCCATAAATGATCTGCCATTCCTGATTTTACGACATTACCAATATTGTTAGAAAGTAGGATAAATAACCCTTACAGCTACATACGTTTTATTGATTTTTGAAGTTAATAATTTAAATTGGTAATACAAAAAAAAAAAAAGAAAAAAAAAGAAGGAGTAATTAAAGCATGACATATTGTAATTTAATAAAATGTACAAGTTCTTAATAAAATAATCAGAAATACCAACAGATTTCATTGGTAACTTATCAATACACTAAGATAAGGTAGTTTTATGTCAGGTTGAAATGGAATATGCTGTAAATGTACATGAAATGAGAGTTTATTAGTAATGCTTCTAATTCTAAAGATTCTGCCAAATTTAAATTATTCTACCTTCTGATATACAAACTTAAATCTTATATTGCTGTGAAGATTATTCAATTTTACTATATCAAAAGTGTTAAAGAGGGGGCTTTTTTTTTTACAGATTGAAAGAGTATGTCATTAATGTATAGAAATATCGGTGCTTCTGTTATTTTCAAACTCAAAAATTCAACTTTCCAATAATACCAAGTTTGTGGATATTTATTAAGGATGTGATAAGATACCCTATTTCAATCTGAAAGAGAAGTATTTCATGAATTTATATGTAGGTATGAACCTTGTGTTAAAAAAGATTTTTACTGCATTTAAAATAAAGGAGTTACCTCTTGAAAGTTATTTTTAAATATTATGGATCATGTAAAAAAAGAAATACAAAAACAAAACAGGCTTTAATTTGCACTTTTAATCTTAATAATTTTATGGTACCATTTTTATTTACAAAATAGCTTAATTTCTTACAAAAAAGTGTTGTACAATATTTATTGGTAATCAGATAAGCAATCCTATTCAAAAATCTCCCTTTTAGTTATAAGCTAGGCTACAGTCTGCCTGTGTAGTTAGTTTTTTAACTAAGTTCAAAGCAGAAACATTTCTTTCCCATATCTAGGAAATCTGCCATGAAGAATTTGAAAAGAAGTTGAAAGACAAAAAAAAAGAATGGACACTGCACAGCTCATTAAAGCAGTTATCAATACCAGCGAACATCAGGTAAGTACCTCTGAGGAGGTAGTGCTAAATAAAGGTTTCAACTTTGCAACTACCACCAAATGAGTGCCACAATCATGAACACTGCCATGGGGATTCCTAAACCACAGGCAGACGAAGAGCTAAGATGGAAAGTAAGACAATCAATAGAGGAAGCCAAGCTTCCTAAACCAAATATCACATGGAAAAAAAAAAAAAGAAAAAAAAAAAATCATTAAAACCCTACAGTGATACTAATTATACTACCAGCAGACAAAGGCCACTGCACATTAAAAAATCATTTGAAAAAAATAGAACTAGCTACATTGTAACTATCTGTCCACACCACATAATATCTTAAAAACTTTTCAGTTTGCACAATATCTCCAGAAATTCTCAATATGTTGTCGAAAGGTGGGCAATAGAAGTCAGGAAATTTTGGAGTAGATCCATGCACAAATAATAGCTCCAAAGGTTCTCGAGTCTGTTCAGACGACATCTCCAAAAGTTCTCAATGAAATTTTGTGGAAGGATGGGCAATAGGCTACCAAAAAAGTTATTAAATTTTGGAGCGGATCCATCAACAATTACCTCCCCTCTGTTATAGCTATAAGTCCACACAGGTGTTTCATTTTAAAACAAGGTTTTATGACATTTGATTGTAAATAGCTCAAATGACTTGCTCTGAGGCATATGGTACTCTTGTAAACTTTACTCAGCATGAAATTTCCTTTCCAATGATATACAATATGCCCATATTTGATGAATTATTTCCTTTCCTGACTAGGGCACCACAGCGAAAATCCACCATTATGAAAGATGGTGCTAAAACTCTTTTGCAATTGATCTGGAATATCCATCCAAGATATTCTTAATCTTGGTAAGTCACTCTAGCATGTCCAATTGGTTCTATTAGTCAACTTGAAAATTCCTATGGGGCTCTATTACAGTGCCAGAACTAAACGGTTGTGATGGACAAATTGGAGTTCTCAAAAAATTGACAAACTTATTAGCGGGTGGCAGCTTACAGAAAACTAAAGGATCCAACATTAAAAAGCAAAAGGTTCACAGATCTTGAACAAAAACAAAGATCACTTCAACAACAATGAATACAGACAGCTGAACAAGCATCACATATGTACTGCCTCCCCAAAATCCATAAAGAAGGTATTCAACTAAAACCTATAGTTTGTAGCTGAGGGTCAGCATGCTATTCATTGAGCAGATTCCTGATAGATATACTCATACTCTAAAATGTTAGAACTGCTATCGGAATACTGTTAAGTTCACCAACCGGAGTTCTTTACATAGGATGAAGTATAATAGATATCCTATGTAAAGATAGGTCTATATATATATATATATATATACACTTCATCCTATGTAAACATAGGATGAAGTATATATAGACATCCTATGTAAAGAACTCAGCTCACTTTGTAGAAATAATTAAAGACTCCCATTCAATACACCTAGATGGTGAGCGTTAACGTTTTGAGCTTGATCCCCGAAGTCCCTATGGATGGCCCGGTCAGTGGTTTAAAAAAAAAAAAAAAAAAAAAAAAAAAAGGGAAGAAAAGAGCAGGACTTCGACCCGATAGCAGTTCTAACATTTTGCATGCAAGAGACACTTCTAACTGGGATGGTAATATATCGACAGGAAGAAGGTATGGTATTGTCTCTAGTAATAGGGAATATATAGATGTAGGAAATGGCATCACTGAGGCTAACAAACAGATAACACCTTCATATTCTGCCCTCACCAGGAAGATGTGAAAGTGCTGTTGACCATGTGAACTCTATAAAGACCCTCAATACAATTCACTATGAACCAAAATGAACAGTGAAATATCCTTCCTGGATGTACTAATAACTTGTATAGAAAGTGAGTTCAAGACACAAGCTGACATTCAGTGGATGTTAAACTATGACTCCAACCACCTGATATGAAAAATGGATCGTTCGCTGCTTACAACGCTGAGCAAAATACATATAGCAACCCAAAGAAGTAGTAGATGCAAGGGTTTAGAAACCACTAAAAAACTGGCTACAGCCATGCTAAGGCAAGGAAGAGAAGATCTAGAGAATAGGTGATATGTACAACATTAGAACAGTATTCAAAAGTGGTCTCTTGCTATGCTAACCAAAGTAAAAACATTTTTAAAAACTCAATGGAAGAAAATATGACCAAGAACTGCGTTTACAATATTACGTGCAGTTGTAGCAGGAACTACAAGAGCAAGGCCAGCTGCCCCCTAAAAGTTAGACTTGAGGACCATTGAAAGTTGTTATCAGTTAAGAAACTTTCAAATCCGATATGGCTGGTGGTGCATGAAGGGAGAATTGGAAACACTAACCTCTATAGAATGAAATCAAAATAATAGACACCGACATCATTTGGATCAACGAAGCTAAAATTATATGGTTCACCATCGCGTGATTTGGTTTCCATCCATCCGAAATTATTGTTTGGCGATTGTTTCACCTATTGGGAGTAGCCTCCCATTTTACCGAAATAAAACGATAGATTGCCTAAAAAGTGAATACATCTCAATGGGAAAAAATAACAAAAATCTTGGCATTCATTCACTCCTTAGCAATTAATTTTTGCATTTCCTTAAAATTAAAGCGGTAGAAAAACACAAAAGTGAACAGACTCCTGGGCGTTGACGGTGTAAAACAATTACACTAAAAATGCGATGTCCGTAGCTAGCTTAGCTCTCGTTCGTCACATTTGGATTTTAACAATTATTTTTTCTTGAATTGTTCTATGTATTCGGACTAGTATCCTCATCCGAAACTTTGTGGCAATGATGAGGATAGGGCGAGTCCGAATAAGTCGTTGAATATTTACGACGTAGCTTTGGTTTTACTCAATGCAAAAAAGATTGATTTTAAAATCATACTTCATTCTTTCTAAATGTACCACTCGAATATATAGATCCATGTTTTTAGAAATGTTGATAATTACCTTACATAAATTAAAAATAAAAACTGAAACTCTAAACTGCCTTTGTTGTGTAGTATCAGGAAGAGGGGATTCCACTGTATTGTACACCCCCTTTAAAAAATAAATAAATGTAATAATGTCGAATATTCAATTAAAAAAAAAATTGTCAAAAATATTCCGTCATGTCTATGGTTTTATTTTTTCAAACATGCTAATTCGATTTTTAGCAAGTTTTATAAGCCTAACTGAAGTGAAGATGTGATTGAAAATAAAACACATTAAAGTAATTTTAAAAAATGATAGTAAAAATGTTGAGTAGTCAGGTGGTAATATGGTCATTTTCTCGTCTCACTTTAAAATAAAATTCTTCAAACAAAAACCAAAAAACAAACAATTCATGGAAAATATTCGCAATCAACAATAACAAAGTGGCAGAAGAAAGTGGAAACTGGCATATTGAGACTGGAATTGTGAATATGATCGAGTAAAAAAGAGAAAATTCATCAGCGTTTCAGTTTTTAAGACATGACTAAATTGAATTAAAAAAAAAAAAAAAAAGTCTAGTCTACCATAACATTGTTAAACATCTGCTGAAAATACGTAGTTTGTAAAGTCAGGAGTTTACAATTTTTGTCCTGTAAAACGAATTAAGTGATTAAAATTAACAACCAGTGTGAATGCATACATAAGTGTTAATTATTTTCGATAAAAAACAAAATTAAGAATAGAGTCCACACACTATGGTTTAGTCTTGCGATGTGATGTGAACGTGCTATAAAACTTTTAGAAACAATTAAAACAATCTTAATACAGAGTATTTTAATACATTGTTTCGAAAAGTGAAGCAAAGAATATATTTTTTTTAAATGAGAAAAATTAACACGAATGACTAACAAAATGCTTTAAAAAGTAAAACTTAGAAGTAGCTAGGTTTAACTTTAGTAAACGGAGTTGATTAAGACAAAAAGAATATAACATAAAATAAGCAGTTTTAAACATGTGTATATCAATTAATAATCTACAGACATACATGAAGAATCCGTTTGATAGGAATAAAAAAAAAAAAGAAGAAGATTCTTACTTTCGCAGATCCTGGAGTTAAGCCTTCGGTTTTCAATCCCCATGGTAGCTTCTCCGCCATGTTGGTTTCTTAAGTACTTCACAATGAATTATCGTGATACTGACTGACAGTGACACTAGATTTCGATACTGCGTATCTCTTTCAACTGAACATTTTCATTTACACTCTAATTTGAACAAAAGAAATAATAATCATCTAATAGCTTAATCTACATTTTTCTTTCATAAAACACGATTTAAATCAGCGACAGGATAATAATAACCATTTTCTTTTTTACATACATTGAAAACTTGAAAAGCTATCGTAGTTTTATCCCTAGATCTCAAAAGAAATCAATAAATTCTAAAAGATAGTCCATAAAAGAAACGTTTAATACCTTCTTAACAAATTATACCAATCTGAAAAAATTACTGATTACTCAACCAAGAAAACAGCTATATTAAAGTTGAAAACGGAATAGTAAAAGTTAAGCAGCAAAGCACTTGCTCCAGTGTAGCTTCAAGGGAGATAACCGAGTTGAGAATGAAGATGTTACACAAATTTAAAAATGGTAAAAAAAGAAAAGGCAACTAATGTTCATTTGAAAATTACTTATTTTACATCTTGACGCATATAAATATAAGTCATAACTATCAAAATAAAAACAAACTGTTTCATTAACATTTTTAAATAACTAAACAGTGAATTTTCAGAGTTTGGATCATTGATATGATTGTCAATATTTCTTCTCTGGTTCGATTTCTTCAGCTCGTATCTTATTTCTCTTATTAAAATCAGAAATACAAAGTGTAAACGTTATTAAAGTAATCCAGAAATGAAAGCTAGTATTTTATTTTGTTGTTCAAATTTTTGTATCATTTTCGGAAAAGATTTTTTTTAAATGAGTGAGAATTAAATTTCCATAAGAACTCACTCACAGTAAACAATGTTTGTCTTGAGAAAGTGCTAGAAACATTAGCCTAAAAATTCAATATAAGCATAAAATAATTTCCATGCATTTCAAAAACTACAAGTAAAATCTGATCACGCAACAAAAGTTGCCACCACAAAATGATCTTGAAAGATCATCTGTGAGATAAATTATTTTGAAAGGATTTTTTACTTTTTTCAAATAATTTTGTGGCTAAGATAGTTGCGTGCGTATCTCGTTGGCGTTCGAGTACAGACCAAAGTCGAATGTTGATTTTAAAGACAGGCCATCCCTACTTGAAAGATTAGCGCAATATTTCTACTCCCATTATTCGATCTTGTGGCAGTCTAAGCATGTCAATAACAATAATTAAATGAATGAAAAGTGAAAACGATAATTTTTAATTTTCTTATCTATATTGAAAAATAGCGTAACCCAGTAAAAACGGCACATAGTAAGCAGAGTTTTTTTTTTACAGATAGACCCTCCAACCAAATGCTCTAACTTGAAGAATAAAACAAATCCGCATGATTTTCAACTGTAGAGGGTTCAAAATACGGGTAAACGGACATTTCGGCCGCATATATTTCGACTCTGGACGTTTCGGCCTGGTTTTGTTTTAAAGGCGAAAATGACTAACTAGCTGGCATTTAAAATGAATTAAAATCATCTAATTAAGTTAATGTATGTTTGTTGTTTAATAAATCATTTTTTAAAACTTTTTATAGCTAATTTTTAGTTTATTTTTATAAAAGACAAATAAAATGGGTTAAGATTATTTTTTACTAAACTAGCTAAAAAATTAGAAAAACTTTCTTATTTTGTGCTTTCAAGCCATGAACTTACTTACCTTTTCAGCTTAGTGATCCTTGCAAGTTGAGTCTGGTCAAGACCAGGACTTTATTCTTACAAATTTTTATGACAACCACATTGGCAGGATGCAAGTCCTCCAAAAGGTATACTTCCATCCTAATCACACAGCCTAGAGTGTACTCAATTAGGTGCCGAGTGCACAGGGAAATTTGTCCTTACCACACTCTTCGATTATATCAGGGACCTTCTGCATTTGACATATCTGAGAAGACTGAAGGTGGCTTTTAAGTGAGTAATAATAATAGTTTTTCTGTTTGTATGTAAGTATGTTACCATAACACAGCAAAAACGGCACATCATAGGCAGAGATTTGTTAGCTCTACATTGTCCAATGCTCCGACTTGAAGAATAGAACAAATCAGGATGCTTTTAACTGTTTTAGGTGGGTGAGTGTTCAATTTACAATATAATTATAATTCTAAACTAGACCCTTATTTTGTGTCCACTGGGGTTGACATAATAGAACATTGTGACTTCTTAAGAGAACATTTATTCTGAAAAACACTTTTTTGGGCAGTTGGGTTTTTACCTAACCTTATATTCCGATATTTATGTTGGGTTTTTTTACCTGACATATTCTGATCACACTTCCCCCCCCCTTTTAGAAGTCCAAAAGTGAGTGGAAACTTCTTTTTTTAGGGGGCAAAATTAAGGGGGGCCATTTTTCCCCTTTTAGGGGTCAAAAGCAAGGGGAAACCTTTTTTCTTTTTAGAGATCAAAAGTGAGGTGAACCTTTTCCTCCTTTTAGGAAAAAAAACACTAATTATAGAGTAGTTTCCCTTATTTATTTGCAAATAATTACAATATTAATTGGTTAAGATTTGGATAATCCAAAACGATTAATTTTTTAATGAAAACTAGCTGAAATACCCACCCATATGGACGGGTATTCCCAGCTAGATGGGTCCTATAGGCCCTAAAACAATGTGTCACAAAAGCTGTTCCTCCATTATATATAATTTCAAGTACATAGCAGTGCAGAATTCCCCATTGATTACTGGGTACATTTGGAGAGGTGCTAGTCTCAGAAAAACTAGTCATGGAAAATTTGGTCTCAAAATTTATGGAAATTATTTTTTAAAAAGGACATTAAAAGGTTAGGAATTAATGGAAGATAATTTGGGAAATATTGGTTGAAAAAAAAAAAAAAAATGTAGTGATTAATGAAAGACCATCATAATATTAAGTTTCACATAAATAGTAATTTTCGTTAGAATTTGTATTATTATATTATCTGGTGACAACTGATCTCTCATATACCTCTGACAATGAAGTTGAAAAGGTATATGTATTCGGTTGTGTCCGTCTGTCTGTCCACAAGATATCTCCAAAACACTCAATGAATTTCAATGAGATTTTCTGGAAGTGTGGGCTATAGGCTTGATTACAAAATTCTCCGTTTTTTTAACCATACATTTATGTACACGCTCATGAGTTTCCACACAATATCCCTGAAAGTTCTTGATGAATTTCTATGAAATTTTGTGAAAGAGTCGACAATAGGCTATGGAGTAAGTGATTAAATTTGAGTGGATACATACACAATTATCTCCCCTACGTCATAGTTATATATCTACACTCCATATATCGCCATAATTTCATAGCTGTCCACACAATATTTCCTAAAGTTTTCAATTAAATTGTGTGGAAGGGTGAACAATATGTTATGGATGAAGTGATTAAATTTTGGAGTGGATCCATACAATTATTTCCCTTACATCCTAGTTGGTTAGCCAACTATTGAGTGTGAGACTATTGAGCATGGGTACAATTGATGGATCTATATTATACCTTCTGTCAAAATAAATGTAAAAAAAAAAAAAAAGAAAAAAAAGAAAGTGTTTTATAAATTTAATATTTGTATTAATTAAAGGACTCTTTCACTGTAATATTTTTGGTTTGCTTGCCTGTTGCATTGGGACTGGTTTCGCTAATATGCATATCCACTTAACCCTTGCTCTTCCTCCTGATGCATATTAGAAACACCAGTCTCAATGCAACAGGCAAGCAAACCAAATATATTTCAGTGAAAGAGTCCTTTAA
>VCCN01004508.1:6352025-6368879 GCA_006491835.1 Architeuthis dux | reverse complement strand
CATCTAGAGAGCTCCTATTCCACTAACTGGTTTAATCAATCAGTTTGTAAATCATATTTAAATATTAAATGTTTGCCAAAAGTGGTTTAGTACAGTTATAAATGTCAATAAAATATCTCTTGACATACTTACACACAATTTCTTGTCGCCAAATCTTTATGAACAATCTTTTTCCGATGTAAAAACTGGATACCTCGAATTATTTGAATTGCCATGTAGACTAATTGCTGTGTATTGAGAGTCTGAAAGATATTAAAGGATATATAATCTGAACTAAAAAGCATTTAGAAAATAAACAATTAGAAAATTTCAGCATTAGATTTTTTACTGCTTGATAAAAATGATAAATATTCATGACAATAGTTGCAGCTTTATTTTCCAACAAAATTGAGAAATTTAATATCATAAAATTATTTGTTTGCAGCAATAATAATATTTATATAATTATCAGGGAATTTTAAAGAAATACTTTCAGTTATACTTACACTAAATTTTAAAAGTATTGTTTTGATAATGAAAACAATACTTTTAAAATTTATTATGGTAGATAATGAATTTCCTATTTATCAAATTAATCAAGAAAAAGTCTGATACATTTTAAAAACATGTCTGTACCTGAAAACTTTTACTATTTAATCAAAATCGTGAAAGTTTTCAAGTAGCTGTTCTAAGTTTTTCTATTTCTAAGATTAAGTTTCTCATTTTGTATTTTTTAACTGTTAAATTGCGTGAATGCAATGTTAACCATTTTAAAGAACATTTTATTTTAGTGTGAAAAAAAAAGTATACAATTTATATATATTTATAAGATCATATTTACACAATATATAGGGCCTTAAACCTTTGAGGTGGTGTAATAAACATCATAATTCTTCTTAAAATCATTTACATCTGTTGATAGCACGACATATTCTGGTAATCTATTCCAAAGTCCCACCACTCTATTGCGAAAAAAGAATTTTTTGATATTCAATCTACTTCTACCATATATGTGTGGTCCCTTGTATCCCTTTCTAGTAAAAAATACATCAGGGTTTATTACTTCTAAACCATGTATAATCTTAAAAATTTCTATTAAGTCTCCCCGATCCCTCCTATTTTCTCACGATGTTAACCCTAACACTTTTAGCCTATCCTCATAACTCATACTTTTTAATTCCAGTACTAACTTAATTGCTCATCTCTGGACTTTTTAAAAAAGAGTTTTATCTCTCTGCACAGTACTCAAGGTGTGGATGGACATAAGTCTTATATAGTATAAGGAACGAGTCGTTGTCTATATATGAAAAGGTATGCTTAATCAGTCCTAGCACCCTGTTCAGCTTTGGAGAATGATAGTTTATCAGTTACTATGATACCAAGATCCTTTTCATCATTTACACTATCTAGTATATTTCCGTTCATACAGTAATCCTAACACGGATTACTATTTCCTGTGTAACACCTTACATTTATCTTCATTAAAAGCTAATAACCATTCTCTTGACCATAGCATTAATTTATCTAGGTCCTCCTGTACACTTACTTGATCAACCGGTGACAAGACTGGGTGGTACAATTTGGTATCATCTGCAAAATCTTTACATTTTATAGATATTGTATCCAGTAGATCATTAATAAATATTAAAAATAGTACTGGTCTAAGCACTGACCCCTTACACGCCTCCATACAGATTTAGAACCATTCACACAGACTGTTTCCTACCCCACAGGAAGTCTTCCAGCCAACAAGTTAGTTTGCCAGCTATGCCACATCTTGTCACCCATTTTAAATATAGGTGTGACATTCGTCATTTTCCATATTTCTGGAAGTTCACCCTCGTCTAAAGATTGCCTCAGAATACAGTACAGTGGGAGATACAAAAAGTCTGTAGATTCTTTGAGCACTTGTGAATGAATCTCATCAGGTCCCATTGCCTTATTTGGGTTTATATTGGTTAACAACTTTTTAAGTCTGTAGGTGTGAAGCAATTATTTTCAAGGATAGAATATCCTACCCGTCCACTACATTCAAACAGATCTGACACACCATCGCCGTAGATACGATGCATAAAGTCATTAAACCAGATTTCACGTTTATCATCTTCCTCAACAAATACAGCTTGAAAGAAACAATTTAGTTCCTTTACTATTTCATGGTCATCACAACATTTAAGTTTAGAGATTGTTCCTCTCGACTGTCTTACTGTTTACATATATGAAGAAAACTTTTGGATTTTTCTTAACTCTTTTGCAAAGATGTTTCTCATACTGCTTCTTGGCAATTCGTAATTTCTTATTCGCTGCATTCCTTCTTCTCACATACTCTCGATATCTAGTATATGTTCTACATTCTAGATACCTCTGCCACGCATAATATTTCCTTTTCACACACCTCTTAACTTTTACATTAAACCATTATATTTAAAACATAATAACTTCATAATTATAAGATTATAGGATTAAAATAACGTACATAATGTGATCCACATTCAGACATACGACATTTCTGTAAAAATTTTTTCAGATTGCCTTCACTTGTAGCTGGATATATCACAAGGGGATGCTGGTCAGCTGGTTCAAGGCAGGCTGCAAGTACTGGGTTAATGTTTTGATGCAAAAGTCCCTTTAGCATACAACTCTCCTTCAGGAATACTTGGACTTGGTCAGTACGAGCTTGGTCTGAAATTTATAAAACATACATTTCTAAAAGTAAATGTTTATTACAGATCAGAAGATTTTAAATCAATTAAACTGTATTTACTTTAACATTACCTATTGGTGTGCAGAAATTTTTAATTCTCTTAGCTTTAATACCAAAACCAACAAATTAGCAGCTATCACCAATATGAGAGACATCCTCCTAAGAATTGAGATACTCATCTTGTAATAATTTTAAAAGATAATAAATCAGTGGTTGCAGAATTCGACCACATACAAAGCATCACATTCTTTTGGATGAAGACAGGTCTTTGGCATGAAGACAGGTCTTTGGCATGAAGACAGGTCTTTGGCATAGTAAGGATTCATGTTGCTTGTCTGATGATCTCTTGCATTCCACATTGTAAAATATTCACTTTTCATCGTCACAATTTGCTTGAACTGAACATTTCCATTATGTTTAAGTAGTGAATCGCACATTTTGAGTATGTTGGATATCTTGTATAATGCTGATTATTCTCAAATAATCTGGATTCCATTGCTATCAACCTCAACTGATCAACCAGACCATGGAGCATCATGAGAATCTCCAGCACAAAACATCACAACTTTTGACATGTTCGATCATTCACAGTACCTTCGCCATAAACTGCAAGAATCTTTTTCACATTTGAGTTGAATTTTTGCTTTTCTTAAAATAAAAAAAAAAGCATATGCTGAAAAGGTTGTTTATTTTCTTCCATCTTCAACACTAGGATCGATAAACAAAAAACACCAATTTTAACATAATATTTTTTTAAATGCATGCTGATATGACAGCAGTCACAATGCAATCCAAAGTTTCTTTTTGAATGAAGTTAGCTAAAACTAAATGTTCCTAATGTCATTTAATGACAAATACTGAACAAACCTTTTGGCCAACCCAATACATGGTTAGACTTGATGTCTTACTTTGATAAAAAGAGGCCTATTGTTGCAATATGCATAAAGACAATCAAGAATGGACATGGACATATTCAAGTAATTCATGTTAAAGAATTTTTTTTAAATATCATGATTTTAACATAGTTTTCATTGATATGCAATAATAGAATAGTTATATTTATAAGATACGGGTCTGTTTTAAGATCTTTTACCCTTTTTAAAAGAACATCGGTTTATAATTTCAAAATCATAAAATCTAAAAACAATTATTTTAAATGATTTTTCAAAGAAAAAAAAAAAAAAAAAAAAAAAAAAAAAAAAAAGTATATATATTCGGGTTGCCACAATGAGTTTTAGAAATTTCAAAACATCTTACCAGTCAGAGTTTTGATAAATATTTCTTGCTCAAAACCACTATCCTTTTCATCCTCAGGTATAATTGTACCACAATAGATCTGCCCAAATGTTCCTGTAAATCAAATTTATATTAATATTAATTAAAAGAAATTTTAATTATTATGACAGGTGTGAGTCAATAGTTTTTTCAACAAATAGTTCATATTAAAGATAAATTTATTAGAAAATTTTAATTCTAAAATGGTTATTTAAAAAAAAAAAAAAAATGAAAGTGATTATCAAATAGGGTCACTATCTAAACACAATTGTCAATTCATTATTTTTGCTAAGCCCAATAGGCGGTACGAGTGGCCCCAATTGCTAACGGCACAGAGAATGGAATCTTTGAACAGAGTTCAAACTCGGGCTGGGACAGTTTGCGCCTTTGCCCTTGGGAAAGGCATGAAATCCTTCTTCCCCAAGGTATGGATAAATAGCAGGGCAGTCCATCTTGGGCTAGCACCCCGGCCTGTAAAAATCCACAATTGCTGCAGAAAAATGATTGGATCTCCAAAGATCATTCTAGAAATAGAAACAAAAATTATTGCCTCATGTGTCATGCGACACGGGAAGCAAATTTGCTTTGCTTGAAGTAGGACTCAACTTCTTGTTATTCTTCTTTCTCTCCCTTCTAGGCCACATCTGACATTTACTAAGTAAAAAGAATTGTAAAAAGAGCCCAAATCATTATATGATTTTTACGGTCGGTATTTTTTATCTCTGCCATTCATTGCCACTTAATAATACTAGTTCTCAAACATAACCAAACTCCCTGCCATACATTTCATTAAGGTTGGAGTACTAGTAGTATTAAGAAGTGGTAGGGATGGTTTTTGCATCGAAATACAGTGAACCCTCGTTAAAACGGACACCGTTAAGCCGGATATCAGATTTAAGAGAGTGACCGGAAAAATCATTACCATCATTTATCTCAGCAAACAAAATTGAAGAGGTATATGTATTAGGTCACGTCTTTCCGTCTGTCCACACAATATCTCCAAAAGTAATGAATGGATTTCACTTTTGATTGAGAGATATTTTCCATACATTTATGTGGGTTATGGTACTTTCGTCTACATCACTTTAGCAAATATCAGTTTTGTCTACATCACTTTGGTCAAAAATCACTTTTTTCCTCACATTATTTCTAAAGGTTCTCAATTGAATTTCAATGACATTTTGTCGAATGGTGAGCCATTGGCTAAGGAAGAATTGATGAAATTTTGAGGTGGATCCAAGAATTCTTTTTCAATTTAAGGGGAAAGAAATTCCAGGATCTGTCACAAAATTTAATTAAAAAAGATCTCAATCGAATAAAAAAAATCCCAGAAAATCCCTGGTTCTACCCCAAAATTTCATCAATTCTTCCTTAGCCCATGGCCAACCCTTCGACAAAATGTCATTGAAATTCATTGAGAACTTTTGGTGATATTGTGAGGAAGAAAGTGATTTTTGACCAAAGTGATTTAGACAAAACTGATATTTGCTAAAATGATAGAGATGAAAGTATCATAACCCACATAAATGTATGGTTTAAAAAAAAAAAAAACAGAATATCAATATCTGAGTGCTTTCTAGTTCATAAAATATATATGTGTTTTATATAGTTGATGTATCATATTCAGTGTATATTAGCAACTCTCACAGACTTTTGACATGTGTCAATGAAAAGTCTGTAACTTGAATCTATTAATTTATCATAATAGTCCTTGTGTTATTAATAAAAAAGATTGTAGAAAATTATTCTGATGACGGAATTGATAAAAGTTTAGTCAAAAACCTAAACACAGCCTTAATCTGCTCAGAAATTCTCTGAGTATGCAAATGTTTTGTTATTTTTTTGCAGTCATAATCAAAATTAAACTTTCAAAGATATTTAATCATTACAATACATTTTAAAAGAGCGTAAAAATAGTCTGTGTATATACTTTTCAATATCATATACCGCACTGCTGCGCTATTTGGCACACTGGTTTTATTAATTAAAATTTGTTAAAAAATTTTTTTTATGGAAATCAAAAACAAAAAGTTACTCTATCTTCACAACCGCCTTGGTTATATTTCGAGTGCTAGTTATTGCATGTACTTGCAATTATTATACAAGAAAAAGAAAAAGAAAAAGAAAAAAAAAGAAAGATGTTTTTTTAAAAAAATGGAGAAAAAAACTACTGGCGCTAAACCTTTATATTTTTTATATGTTGTGACCATACCTCTTAGGAGTATTCAGTGCAAAATTTTATGTCCACAATTATTTTTATTATTAATATTGTTGTTAGGCATTTGGTACATTTTTTTTATTATTTCAATAATTTGCATCTACACTTTCTATTTTCTATCATTATTTTTTTAGTTTTATTTTAGATTATTTAATTTCTACAGTCTAAATACCTAGTACATAAATAATAAAGACTAGAATCATAAACAATCATGGTTCGATATTAAAAGAAAATGCAGTATTAATGAACAAGAACCATGTTCAACAATGCGTCCATCATCCGTGGTAGTCGTAGGTGGAGGAGGAGGAGGAAGATGAGGATAGTTCACCCGAAGGTCTGGACAAAGTTTTGTATCAATTCAACATGATACAGCTGGGAAAATTGATATTTAGCATTACTAGTTGTGGTAGAAGTAGCAGGAGGAGGATAGTTCACTCGAAGGTCTGGACCAATTTCATATCAGTCCAACATGATACGGCTGAGAACATTACTTAGAATTAATAATATTGTTATTTATATATAATGGTAAGAACACAGGTACAATTTAATTGGAGTTTTTATGTAGAGTGCCAAATAGCTCCAATAGCTGGGCTATTTGGCACTGGTTTTTGTCAGCCATTTTTTATATGTAAAGCTTATTCAGATTTTTTTCCATACGACCATTGGAGGGCCTTGGGTAGTGATACAGTTCGAGGTATAAATGATAAAGTTTCTGTAATAACTTTAAAGGTATTTGCAAAAAAAAAAAAAAAAAAAAAAAAAAAAAAAAAAAAAAAAAAAAAGGGTGCCAAATAGACTCGCAGTACGGTACTGTATTAACCCCTACCATCGGCTAAAACAGACCCACCTCGCCCCATTAGTCCCTTTTAGCAAGGGATCAGTGTATTTCATTAACATGTAGAGGGATAGTTTTTGCATCAAAATATTTCAAAAACATATACACCTCTATTTCCCCAATTGTCTGGGCTCACAGTGACTCTGTAATAAGCTAACAATTATACATTTTACCTTCAAGTAAAATCTCTCCAAGAGTTATTCGATTTCTTTCTATTGGTATCTCTTCCAATAATGCCCGCACATCTAAGGCTTTAACATCTGTTGGTGGTGAAATTCCATGGCGAAAATTAGGCAGACCTGTTGTTGATAATAAATAAGAAAGCAATAAATAAAGCTAACAAGTTTGAATTTGAAATGAGCTAACTGAAATATATTACTCATTATTAATGTCTTTCATTCATTATTTTCAAAAACCAATTGAATACTTGATTCTGGTCAAAATTTTTCTGATAAGATTTTATCCTGTTTAGGGTAACCATTTCTATATATAAGATAGCTAAAAACCATTTAAACAAGTCTGGTTAGTCACTCAACAGAAACCATCATGTGACCAAACGTCTTTTGGCAGCATGCCTTGTTGGGGGTGATCAATTAAAAAATTGGAAACAGGACTGATCAATGAATAAGTTACTTTTCTCACTTTTTGTTGGGCAGTGATCACTAAAAAGTCTGAATTTTCAAAAAAACAAATATTAACACTGCCAGACACAAACTAATGAACCAATTTATCATACACTTACATTGTAAATTGCCCCCCCCCCCAAAAAAAAAAGTTTTTCTAGACATAAGGTGTAAATGTTTAAATTTACATTGGTGAGGCCTGTACACACAATAGATAGCCAGCCAGAATCACTTAAAAACTGAAGAAACCTATGTTGACAATTTTGGTTGATGGTTTCTAATATCACTAGCATTTAGTAGAAATAAAATGGTATACAGAAACAATTATTTTTATTAATACATTTTCATGACTACTTTTTACCTTCATCCTGCAAAAGTTCAAAAGTCATGCAAATAAGATTTTTTCAATTTAAAAATATTGCATTCTTTTATTGTTTAAAAAAACTATTATTAACCTAAGTTGAACAGTTAGTATTTACACGGAAAGTATTTGTTTTTTGATCACTGCCTTGACTCTGGAAGGCATTGGTGCTTGCAAGGCTGTTTCACAGATCATCATTGACTTCTTGTGTCCAAATTGTCTTTATTACTTCTTTCAGATCCTGAATCCAATTCCATCCACACGTTTAGCAGTATGGCACAGAGCACCATCCTGCATAAACATGGTGCTGTTTCTTATCTGCATGAATGGTAGTAGATGTAACTCAAAGACAGCCAAGTACCACTCTGAATACATAGTATTTTCTGCCACCTAAAGTAACTATGCTCCTCGACCACCACCAGATTATGACATGAAGGAGATGTTTAATTGTTGGTTGTGTGAACTGTTGACTGGTTGGGTCTGATCCTCATGGTCTTTGGACAGGCATACTAGATTGTTCAAAAAGACAACAATTGGATTCATCAAACATTATCTTTAACCAATCCTCCACAGTCCAATCCTTTGGTTTGTTACAGAATTTCTGACCCCTTGAGTTGGTTTGCAGCAAGGAATGGGTTGATAGATACTTCACTTTTCATTCACCTTTTGGTACGCTTTGTTACCATTGCAGGTCGCTCCGAATGTTTCCTTATTGCAAAATTTCCTTAGGCTGCATATCGACTACAGATCTTTGAAACAGCAGATTTGATATATTCAATCACTTACATATTTCATTATGACTCTTGCCTGCTCGTTTCAATTTAATAATTGCCCCTCTTTGAGAGTTGTTTGAAACTTCCCATTTTGAATGTAATATTACCAGATGTTACCTGAACTGCTGTGGAACTCTTCAATGAAGAGCATAGAAAAAGGGAACTGTTTTGTAAATTCAATTAAAGAAAAATATTAAAAATGACCAGGGGCTTTCAATAATACTGTAAAATTACCAGGCATTTCCAAACTTTTGCAAGACACTAATTTATTAGTTGCTTTTTATCGCATTTTTTTTTTTTTACTACTCACTGCAGAAGAGAATCCTAACGGAGTAAAAAGTTGTTAAAAAAGCAACTAATAAATTAACATAAAAAATAGTCATAAAAATGTATTAATAATGAGTCATAATACTTAAAATAAAAATAAAAAATGTACTGAAAACTGAAACTACCGGAATGTAAAAACGAACATGGTTGCCGATCATAATGTAAAGCGATCGGAATGAAGGATGGGTTTAAGGGTGTTATTTGAACTTCTGCATTCTGGTTGAGTCTTAGTATCTCAGTTGGTAGAATAGTCGGGCATATACAGAGCTTCGCATGGGGGATGTGAGTTCGAATCTCACCTAAGATATTCTTTATCTCCGATCAACACTGTTTACCCACTGCCGAAGAGAAACTGGCCTGAGTAAGAAGTTGTGATAAAAAGCAATTAATAAATTAAGATGCAGATAAAATGTAGTTATGAAAATTTAATAATGATTCATAATACTTCATGAAATAAAAATAAAAAGTCAATTATTTTTATGTTAGGTAAAAAGAATTCGGGTAAGAAATTGATTTCAGAAACGTGCATTTCTAAATTTCCTTTTTTTTTGTTAACAGTTGTAGAAAAATGCTTAATGATTGCTAATATTTGAGTGCTGAGTTAATTAAATACAAGATATAAATGCCAATTTGGGGCATCTACTGTATTGTGATGGTTAGCAAGCTTGTCTTGCAGATCAATTTGCTGAGTACAACACTAAGTAAGATTAGTAAGTAAATAACTATAAACAACATTTTTCTTAGCCTTTCAATATATGCAATTTCAAGTCAAACAATGTTTATTGATGCAATTCTTTACAAAGAAAAAACAGTAAAAAAAAAAGCAATGTCAATTTACAAGTGTACCCCCCCAAGATTTTTTAAAACTTGACTGCATTCAATGTTAAACAGCTGATTAAAATGCACACCACAGAATATTGTCAGATAAAATTCATACAAGTATTCAGAGTTAACAAAATTAATAATAAACAAAATATTAAAATATAAAAGTATTACCTGAGCTGGTGGCATTATTCGGTGTATCTGCTCGTAAAAATGTTTGACTTTGTTGAGTTAAAGCTTGAGAACTACTGGTATCACTAAAAAAAATTTTAAGAAGTTTTTGTAAATAAATAAGTAAATGAAGAGAATCATAAGAAAATCACACAGAGTTGATTAATTTATATCTAGAAATTATCAAGGGAGAATATTGATATTTATTTGAGATTCTAAGACAAAATATTTTCATTATTCTACATCTTTATTTTTGACTAGTTTCTACATCTTTTTGCTACTTTTTAACACTATTATTAGCTGAGCTTTGGCTGTCAAATTAAATTGCAGACATTTGGAATAAACCAGCAGCAGCCCATTTTGTGTGTTTGTGTGTGTGTGCGTTTGCTGATTTAGACAGGCAACTGCTGCTGGTAATATCACTACTACTACTACTGCTGCTGATGTCACAATTCTGTTCTTTTACCCAATTCTCTTAAAATTATTAAAAAACAGAAAATATGAAGAGTTTTAGAAAATTCAATAGATAAATAAATTTCATTCAAGGTATGTGTTCTTTTTTGTTTGCAATAAATATATTTATACTAAAATATATACTTGTATAATTTATCCATACATAAATAATCCCATCATTTTTGACAGGTTCTATGCTAGTATAATAAGACTGATCCTTTCAGCTTGTTACTAACCAAGGTTGTTGCTTAATCATCATATGAAAAGGATCAATCAGATGCAATGCCAAGAATGCACAGCAATGTTCAATTAAGTAAATATTTAATGGTGAAAAAGATCAAGTTCAATAAAAGCCTTTTTTCGGTGCTAGTTCAAACAGTTATTAAGCCCTTATTTCAAGAGTTCAGCTTTCTACTGGCTGTACTTGTGCAAATTATCCCTTGCACTTAATTATTCATGCTGGTAGTACTTTATCTTGAAAACTGCATTCATCACCAATTAGTAGCAGACGAGTAAAATAACTAGTATTATGCAAATTGTATATTTTTAGAAGTTTATCTGGCAATAGAGAGAAAAGTTATTTTCCTACTGACTACTTTACAAAAGAAAATTCCATACCTCATTTTATCAGCATATCCTTTGGCACTGGCTTTTTGTGAGTTGAGGTAGTATACTGCTACTGAGAGAGCTATTAAGAGAATGACGGCACATGCACATCCAACTGCAATGTAGAACAGGTGTGTTGACGTACTCACATTCACTTTATTTGAGTCAGAAGGTGCTGCAAAGATAAATTTGCAATATTAATTTCCATTTTGAAAATTAATGTTAACTTAAAAATATCTATAACAAAGATTATCTTATCAATTTAAATAATTTTCACATTAATATATTACTGAAGTATTTAAATTAAAAAATAGTCTGACAAGACTTATCATTCATAACTAATAAACTAAAAGTTTTTGAAAAAAATGATATAACTTAACTGCATCCTGGACAGATAAGTGGCTTTTTAACGTGAAATACTGAGCCTTGTTCTACATGAGGGCATACTCTAATTCAAAAATACCGTCAGCTTCTTTGTTTGCTGTGAATCCTAATAAAATGGCTGTGTAAGTCACTCTTACTATAAAGACTTCAATTTGTGCCTAACCTTGAAAATTAACTAATTCAAACTTTGAAGACCATTCTTATAAGCTACAGGTTTATTGATGAACATAAAAGTAAAATTGCAACAAGAACAAATACAACTGAGCATTAAGAACTTACAATAGCAAAAATACAGATGAAAATTTAATGCTTACAACTATATGCAATTATCAAGTGGGGTGATTAATGAAGAAATACTGTTTTAAAAAGTTCTAAGCAATTATTATTATTGGATGAATTATTGTAAAACATTATTTTTTATTAAATCTGACTAGTTTTTACCATCATCTTAATTTTAGTTGTTTTTATACAATGGCCTGATTGAAAGTTGTATAAAAACAACTAAAATTAAAACTAGTCAAATTCAATAAAAATAAAGAAGTTCTAAGCATATCAGCTATGTAGAAAAATTACAAAACAATGACAAGAATTAACAAATTTGAGAAAAAAGATGCTTTTGAAGTTATCAAGTCTACCCAGAAAAAGAGAAACATGAAAAGAAAAAGATTTATCATTTTATGACAGTTTGGATGAAAAGAAACTACTGAATGGTTTTCAACAGTAACACATACAGCTGTAAATTCCAGCTCAGTACAACTCCATTTGATTATGAACAATACTAGAAATTACATCCCTCAACAAATTAGAGAATAGCCCCAAGCAGTAGTTTCCACAAGTGGATCCAATCTTTAAAGACAATAATGAATGATTATCAGTGCATTTTCATTCTGTTTTCACTCCCGATATTTTAGAACATGAATTGACATTCTGCCCATTGAGCATGCATATCATCATCAATGACAAAATTTGTCTGATATTTCAGTCAGCCAGAAAAGTACATAGTTTGGAAGTGCATCTTTAGGAATGCATCAAAAATATTTATGCTAAATATGTAACATTCATCTTTTGGGCAATTGATTGGAGATGGAGTCATCAGAGCATGCCTAATGATTGTCACTGGCATCCACCAGCCAGAAAGAGAACTTGACGTGACAAGTCATTAACTGCAGATGACAGATTTCTGTCATTGCAGTTCTATGGCTAACTCAAACTTTCTGTGTTATTGTAATTGATGGCAACTCAGTTCTATCTGTGAATCAGAGCTTTTATCTTGCAACGGATAACTATTACTCTCTCCAAGAGTAGGGCAGAAAGTAGAAAACCGTTTCTTTTTCCAAGTTGATCATTCAATGCCCCCAAGTTGAATTTTATAAGTGCCTACTGTGAAGAGTTGATACTTTCTAATATTGACAATATTGCTATTGAGAAGTATATTGCTTAATGTTTCCTTGTGAATTATGAAACACATCATGCCTCATAGAAAGATGAATATTGGAAAAGAATAATCAGAGTAGCTGTGAGGATTATAGATGCTTTCAGAGACATTAAGTACAACTAGTTGCTCCAACTAGCAAAAATGTTTCCTTGTTACAGCTTTGCAGGAAATGGCAGTTAATTTGGAGAACAGAAACATCTGCATCATGCTCTTCGAAGACCAACAGAGAGTAATGAATGGCTCAAAAGACTGGTTATATGAATATTAAGATAAAAAATAAATAAGATTAAATAATTTATCAGATTTATCTCTTAAAAATCTTTTTAAAAATTAAAAAAAATTATAAATATTTGAAAGTAAACTATTTTAAACAAACAACCCCAATGAATAAATTCTATCAGAAAATGCATTGGAAAGTGGAATATTATTAATCAACTATTAAAAGGACTGAGAAAAGAGAAAAGGAGAAAAAAAAAAAAAAAAAAAAATTCCACAAATTGACATTTTCAATATAAATATGCTTACTAGAAAAAAAAGAATGATGATCTGATGAAAAAGATGAACTTCCTCCACGTATACCAGCAGTTGGATCTGGGGGGAACAAAAATGAATAAATTTTATGTTTAGGGGTATATTTATACATTAATAGCATTTCAAATATTGATTTTAAAACTTTGTAAATTGTATTTATTTCTCAAAGAGTTACTGCTCCAGATGTCAACCATAAAAATGTGTTTATTGCTTTTTTCATATTTCAAAAAGGTTTAAATAGCTGGGTGGGAATATATCATATTTAGTGACAATCGTGCACTAGGTGTTAAGTTTTTGCAAGATGTTAGATATGACCATATCATTTTCAAAAATCACTGCAAACAAGTTGGTGTCGACCTGTGCACGCAATCCAATACACCCACCACTGAAAAGCGTCATGTCACCACTGCTAGTAATACCACTATATGATATGATATAATTATATATATCTTGTAATGAGAAATCCATTTGAGGAGAGAGACATTGCACATGCAACTCACATAGAGAATCAATGGGACACACATGCAGAGACGTGGTGATAGGAGGAAGGGAGTGGATGCAGTAGGGCCCAAGGAGGGAGGTGAGATAGACAGAGAGAGGTCGCACGTGCAATTTACAGAGAATCAATGGATGAGAGGAGGGTGCGGTGGTAAGAGTGCGTTGCAAAGGGAGGGGGGGTGAGACACAGACGCAAACATTGCATGTGCAACTCACACAAAGAATAAATGGGAGACAGATACAGGAGTTACTGGTAGCAGGAGGAGGAAGAGGTTGTGGGAGGTGTGAGAAAGAGAGAAGTTGGTAGGAGGAAAGGTGCGCCGTGAGTGAGAGGACACCCCTTCACCCCACCCACTCCGATACTCCCTTCCTACCACCACGTCTCTGCATGTATCTCCCGTCGATTATCTGTGTGAGTTGCGTGCGACTAAGCTTAAATGAATGAGGCTGTACAAACAATGATATAGGGCCTGATCCAGCCTATCATAGATATGTAATATGTATGATAAGTCGATAGTCCTGCCTAAAGTATCTTTAATCATCTGTTTATCAGTGTAGGTGTTTGTACAGAGATTAAATAAAATTCAAATCCTGAGCTATGGTAATTTTAATTAAAAGGCCGTAAAAAAAAAAAAAAAAAAAAAAAAAAAAAAAAAAAAAAAAAAAGGTGATTTCTGGCAAAAAATAACGCCTGAAATGGATTTCTCATAACAAAATACATATAATTAGCAGTATTACACAATAATCTGGAACTACCAGCAGTGGAGACATGAGATTGATGCTTTTCGGTGGTGGCCATATTGGATTGTGCACACAGGCCACCAGAGTTTACAGTGATTTTTGCAAATGTTATGGTCATATCTAACATGTCAAATTGCAAAAACTTAGCACCAAGTGCACGATTCTTATGAATTTCCTCTTGTCTAAAATAAAATTGTAAATAATAACTTTACCGATAACTGATTTATGCTATTTCAGATAAAGAATGGGTACTAAAAGGTTTTAACATAAAAAAAATACACTTAAAAAAAGATTTTAAAAAAAAGATTTAAAAAAAAAAAAAAAAAAAAAAAAAAAAAAGAAGAAGGTATGTATGGACAATGGTATTTGTAAGTTAATGAACAAAATATAAATGTACTAAAATTAAGAAATGTTAGGTAGTAATATGAAGGAATTAACATTAACTTACCTTTACGACAAATTTTCCTTCTTTTGAAGTTGAGAACCGTCCAGTTTGAAGCAGAGAAAATACTTATATTCATTTGAATTCTTACATCCACTTCAGCACTCAACAGATTAGTGCAAGGAAGCTTAATCTTGAATGCTGTGTGCAAGTAGAAATAAAAATAAAATCTTAGAAATAGAAAATAAGTTAGAGTTTTTACAAGGGGGGGGGGGATAAAAAAATAAATTGATGCTTTTATATGAGTAACAGATACTATTATGCTGTTTCAAAAACAATTTAAATGCTAAATAATTAAGGTTTTAAACTACATACTGACATAATATTTTTGCAATAATCTTTTTATATTTAATGCAAACAATTGCAAAATAAAATAGCAATGGTTAGAGTTTGGATCCTACAGTAGTTTGGATATGAAATCAAAAAAACTCTAAAATTAAAAAGTAATGAATTCCCTCTTAAAAGTTATATAATTTTAAAGACAACTGATAAAGAAATCTGTAAAAAGAAATTTAGGATTGAATTTATATTTAAAAAGTAAATTTTTATTGACAAAAATTCAATTTTTGTAATACTGCCATTGTTTTGAGCCTTGTAACTTTTTCAAACTTTAGACATCTTCACACACACACACACAAATATATATTAATTTTATTTTGTAAAATTATGGTTAATTTTTTAAAGTTAATATAAAAAAATTTTTTTTAGATAGAAATTCAGTTATTTTTAAATTTAAACAAATTATTTGGTTCATTATACCATCTATATGCCAGGTCATATTTGATATTATTGCTTAAGCCTATGACCACATAACTTATATACAACTTTTCTTGGAAAAAAAAAAGAAAAAAAAAAGTAAAAATAAATAAATGTTTTGATCCACTTATTTTATCAACAATTACAACATGCTCTGATAATCTATTATAAAAAGTTTCCATCACATTGGTTGAAAGTTGGGAAAAAAGTAGAATACAGTATTTGAATTTTAAATGAGAGAATGTTATGAAAATTGAGGTGGAAAAATAGTACCGATTGAAAAAGAATGTACAATCATTATATGAGAACATAAAAGCAAGTTGGTGAATACTGTCAACTAACCTGAAAGTTTGGTGGGAACTACCCCATTATCACTGATATTTGCTGTGGGCCTACCCATGGCTTGTGTATTTGATACGAAAAATTGCATTTTGTATGGCATCTGAAAAAGAAAAAGCATTTATTTCAACAACAAAAATTTTTTTAAATAAAAAAAAACAAAAAAAAAAACAAAGAAGTTTTATACTGTTTTCAAAGGCTATTTGGCATTGTGGGGGCTATTTGGCACCCTTTTTTATTAATTGAAATGAAAATTTTTTTAAGGATAGCAAAAACAAAAAGTTACCCTATCGTCACAACTGCCTTGGTTATATTTTTAGTGCTAGTTATTGCAATTACTATACAAGAAAAAATAAAAAGCAAAAACATTTTTTTTAAAATTTTATTTCCACCTCCCTACTATGTCTGGAGAAAAAAAACTACTGGCTCCTTATAATTTTGATATGTTGTGACCATAACAATTAGGAGTAATCAGTGCAATGTTGTGTCCACAATTCTTTATTATTATTAATATTGTTGTTCTCTTAATAGCTCTCTCTGTAGCAGTATACTACCTCAACTCACAAAAAGCCAGTGCCAAA
>VCCN01004508.1:6334014-6351862 GCA_006491835.1 Architeuthis dux | reverse complement strand
TTTATTTCTGATTATAAATCACATGTGCCTGACTTTTAAAATTTTTTTTATTCCCCCCCACTAAAACCCTTATAGGTTTACAAATTGGAGAATCCGTGTTTTCTTCACAGGGTCAGGTTAAATGTGTCTGAAAAGTTGTGTGTAATTCAGTTCGGCAGTTCAAGCGTTTTTCAGAGCAATTTTTGTGAGGCAGTGTAATAAAAGTCTCTATAAGATGACATATTTTTATAATATAGTTTTACAAAAGTTATTACAAATTAAAATTTATAAAGATTTACATTTTTGAGGAAAAGTTACAAAAATGTATTATGAACAAAATAATTATCTAAAAAGTAATGAGCCTCATACAGAAACCATTGGAAAACTATAATTCATTGTATCTGTCTGAACTTGTAGTCTCATATTTTAGCATTCATTTAAAGCTAAACACACCTATAGTGAAAGCTACTCTGTGATTGATTTCTATATTACTGGATTTTTTCCTCTTCTTTAAATCACTTTTGTATACATTAAATTAATTAAAGAGAAAAAACTGGAAAGTTTCATTAGCTGACACCATCCAGTGTTTATGAAAATAATACTAATAATATTTTTGTGATCTTACCAATTGTAAATTTAAAATCCCTGTAGATAGTCAGATATACAATGCTAGTTTTATCCTGTATTTTACAAAGGTGAAATTGAAAATGATGGTTTCTTTCAACCAACTTTCAGTTGCTGCACCAACTGATATTCTGGTAAGGGTTAAATTTATTTAAAACTTAGCCATATATCAATTTACCGAAAGAAGTTTAGATATGACTATTAAGCTATCCAATCAATACTTTAGATTTTAGATTTGTGTTTTGATATTTTGAAAAGTAAACCCATTTTCATTGATTAATTATACAAATTTAATCTAGCAACAATTCATAGTAATAATGCATTCAAAATAAAAAGTAGGTCCAAAAGAAGTGATTTTTAAGGATGGTAAATGGGCTTTAAAAGATGTTAAAGATAATTACAGAAATTAAGAAACTTGCAACAAGAAAAGGATAATTGCACCAGAATAAGTCAAAGAGTTTCCTTTGATGACTCAACTCATTTAGATTGTAAAAAATGACTTTCAAAATAAAATAATGCTAATGGTAATAAAGTTTGTGCCAATATTTTCTTGACATCTAAGAATATCTGCTTTAAATTTAAAAAATAAATGCTATGCCAGACCGGCATTTACATAAATACCATTAAAAAAGACCTCTATTATTATAAATTATAATCAGTTTTCAATATCAAAATACAAAAACAAACTTGGTCTCATCCTTTAAAGCTGACTGCATTCAACTTGACAAGTTGGGATGTACCTACTCCGAAATATTAAGAAATGTTGATTTGGAGACCTTTTAATGATTATTAAAATACTTGAAATGTATAGTTCACTTAAAATGCATATGATTAGCATTACTTTTTCTAGATACCAAAAAGTATGATTACACAAAATATCTTTAAAAAATAAAAAGAATCACAAGATTCTTTAATACATTTAACAATAAATTTAAAAGTAACTCAACATTTTGAAGCAGATTTAAATGATCATTATTATTTACTAACTTATACCTGTCAAAAATGACAGGGTTTTTTTTTATGCATGGATTGGCAATAAGAAGCCAAAAGCGATTTTATTAGGTAATTTTTTTTATTAATTCAAGTATCCTAATTTTAAGTTTTTTGAAAACTCAACTAAACAAAAGTCATCACTGACATTGTGCTGTATGAAAAAAAAGTCATAGAAAGAAACTTATTTTATTAAAAATATAACTTATTTTCTTACAAAATAAAGTTGATGGCCAAATTCGACAAATCTGGCCTTTTTAAAAAGCATTTGGCCATGAACTTTTAGGTGTGCTGAGAGTATTAGCATTTGGCCATTGTTGCGAGATTTGGGCCAGAAACGTCTGTGTAGGCTACATCAAAAGAAGGAAACAGAAAGCAGACAGTCTCTTTCGGTGTTGTGTTGACAGACAGTTTGTCTGTAGACTTTGGTTGATGTTCTTTGTTGCTATGGGAACGGCATGTCTCATTTTGTATTGTCCACCCTTTAATCTCATGTGGACCAGTCCATTATGAGTTGTAGGATGAAAGAATAAAAACAAATCAATTATTGACCCAAACAGTTTGTACAACTCAAAAAGAAATGCTGCCTCCGAATGGTTTTATTCAAGAGATTTACTTAAAAATTTTAAGAACAAAACATCAAAGATACTAAATCAACAATGCACTAAAAGATTTATCTACTCAACTTACGTATACATGGAGGTCAATTTTATCTGGGCATGTGGGAAAATGAGCTCAGGCATGTGTTGGCCTCTGCAGGCAGTTTTGATGCATCAACCAGTTTTTTTCTTTTTATTTGCTTTTCCAAATATTGAATGAGGGATGACAGGACACCAAGACTCATGACTATTTTCCCAGGCAGTCAGGCTGGCTAAGGGTAGTGTGACAAGCTATGTGTTCAGTAGTTCCCAACCGGGGGGGGGGGGGGGTCCACCTAGTGAGAGGGGGAAATTTAGGTAGTCCAAAACAAGTGATAGCCTGAGTGCGATAGATCTAGAGAATATGTAGCAAGGCTATTAGCTAAATATAAAGTTGCTAAAGCAGTCTTTTTTTGGGCTAGATCTCGTCAATTTTTTTTTTGCTCTTCCAAATATTCAAGCGAAGGATGACAGGATATACCAAGTCTTATGACTAGAGATACACAGGTAATTTCCATGTCAAAACAACAAGGGGTCAAACCATGACCATCAGGGATTTCATTCAAATTTGGCACAATTATAGATCTTTATGAGACAAATTGAATGGCACCTGTCTCCCATTTCTGGCCCAAAGGGTTCCGGAGATACTGACCTCTGTACTTTGCAAAAGAAATGTCAATTTTTGAAGGTAATTACGAAGAGAGAGAAGGCTATTAGCTAAAAATAAAGTTGCCAAATCAGCCATTCTTTTGGCCAGACCTAGCCAAATGTTCTTTTTGCTCTGCCAAATGTTCAAGTGAGAACAAGGAATGACAGGATACCAAGACTACGAATATACACATATTTCCAGGCTCAGGCCAGTTTTCTTTAATAGCTGCGTGGCCAGGCAGTTATGCATAAAACCATGCCACATGTATACATGTTTGAATAAATTTTATTTGGTAAAAATCTTGAAAATAATTTTTGCTTTACACTCCTTCTGCCAGTTCCTCTCTTAATAAAAATAAATAATTTTAAAAAATTACCTGCATTGTTATTTTCTTTTATTAGATAAAGTATTGTAACTCATTATATTAATTTTGACTACTACTGTATTTACTTTCATTTTAATTTACCTGTCAATAAAGTTGGAGAGGTATATGTATTTGGTTGTGTCTTTCCATCGTGGTTTGTCTGTCCACACGATATCTCCGAAAGTGGAAGGGTGGGCAATGGGGTAAAGAAGAGGTTAATTTTTTTAGGCGGATCCAGGAATTTATTTTTAGATTGAGAGATATTTTTCAATCACATTTATGTATACATTCATGACCATCCACACAATATCTCCAAAAGTTCTCAATGGATTTCAATGAAATTCTGTGGAGGGGCAGGCAATGGGGTAAATACGGAAAAACTGATCAAATTTTGGAGCAGATCTAGGCCCATTTACCTCCCCTAAGTTGTGTCCAAGCCACATAATATCGCCAAAATTTCATGTCTGTCCACACAATATCATTTTGGTTAAGGGTGGACAATAGGCTATGGAGGAAGTGATTAAATTTTGAGACAGATCCATGTGCAATTACCTCCCCTACGTCGTAGTTATATATGCACACCAAATATAAGCAGAAGTTAATGTCTGTCCACACAATATCTCCTAAAGTTCTGTATGAATTTCTATGAAATTTTGTGGAAGAGTGTGCTGTGGAAGAAGTTATTAAATTTGGGGAGCAGATCCATGCACAATTACTTCAGCTGACAATAGGTATGCACTCTGAATGCTTTCTAGTTTTTAGTTGTTTTTATCAGAGCTCAAGTCCGGCTGTCACTCTACGGCAGCAAACAGGTGTGATTCCAATTCTTTATCTTAATACTAAGACAGCAATCAGAGTTTTCATACTCATCAGCATTTTAATTTTCAAAACTTTAAATTAAATCAAATTAAACAAGATGTCTTAATAGATCTTTGTATCATATCACACCAAAATTCACTAGTTAGTTTTAAAGGTTTATATTACTACTGGGACATGCTCATGGATATTTGGAGAAAATGCAAACACATATCTTATGAATTTTCAGAATAAACATTTAAAAAGAAACTGGGAAAAAATATTTTCTAGCCATTGTATAAAAAAAAAATATCTTGGTATGAATAACATTTAATGATTTATAAAATGCATATCAAAAGGCATAATAGTTTTTTTTAAATTAAGCAACAATTACAGGAGAAACGATTTTTGAAAATTTTTAGCATAGCAAATCTTTTTAATTGAAAATAATAAGGGAAAAAAACATTTGACAAAAAAAAAACATACTCACTTTTTCAGGTTTTGTGCTTTGCCAAGTGAAATGAATTTCACTAACTTCTGTGGCAATAGGAAGGTTGAAAGAGAGTGCATAATGATTGATAATACCATTACGCACATAAAACAATTCAGCTGTTATCCCTATAAAAAATATAAAATAAACTTAAGGTTTACAGTCAGGATTTTAAAATATTTGTTTATACATACTATCTTTATATCATTCATTCAAATTGTTTTTATCAAATAAGCAAAATACAAACAAGCTAATGTCAAAATATTTCAATATCAAAGGAATATTTGCACCAACTTCAAGTATAATCTTCATTTTGTAGGAATGAATATATATTTAGTTAAACACAATAAAACTATTTTAGTTCTCTATTAATGGCAACAAACTGTATTAATAGACAACATAAGAAATTGATGGAAAAGTTTCCAATGTGTTTTTTGACAAAATCTTCTATTCATAGCATCATTATTCAGTCATTAAAGTATTTTCTCTGACATTCTATTACCTTACACCACCTTTCAGCTGATTCATGTATTCCATCAAAAGAATGATTCCAGTTTTAATTCAATGAACTTTTTGATATCTTCAACTTTACTGGAACTGCTAACCAAGCAGTGTTGCATGGAACAAAACAAGTAATAGTCTGAAGGTGATAGATTGCTTGCTGCATCGCATTTGCAACAGGAGGATGGGTGTTGTCATGCAAAATCCCCAAAGGTTCTCTCTTCCTCCAATGCATCATTCAAACAAGCCAAATGCTCACTGTTGCATGTTAAGTTTGTCCAGGTTCCAGTAATCCACAATAGAGAATTTCATTAAAATCCAAGCAACCCACCCACCCAATAGATTCCATTTAGATTGAGATGTTTAAGCCTTCCTGGATCTAGATATGATTTTCTATGTCAAGCAAAAAGACAACATGCTAACTGATGTTCCTTTCCTTAAGTTCAAGTGGTCCCCATTTTCATAGCTTCTGAATTTTCCCTAGGGCTTGTAAAACAATGTACTACAGTTGATAGATTCACCTTTGATTGTTTTTATTTGTGTGCAAGTTTACATGTTCAGGGTATTAGCCAGGAATTTGATTTCCCCATTGGTAAGTTTTCCGAGGTCCACATTTGTATATTAAAAGAAAAGCCAAAAAACACTAAAAAAAATTTTCTGTCATGTTTTTACATGCCAAAAAAAATTGCCAAAACAATCAACTTAATTGGGAAATTGGAATTAGGTTTTTATTGGGAATTAACCGTTAAACAGCCAGTGAGAATGCTGGTTAACACCCTGATGTTATTGCATCTTCCTTCAATTCTTCAGTTTTCAAAACATACTTTGCTCAAGCTCAAAATCTCCTTTTTAAACTTTGCAAACAATTCCTGACACATGCTTGCATCTACTGCATCATTACCTAGCTTCCACTGCACTTTTTCAAGATTAAACATGAAGTGTGAAGTGTTGTGTATTTGATATTTAGCCATGATTTTCACCAAATTAAAGTAAAATTATCACTTTTCTGTAAACAATTCTTCAAGAGTATGCACACACAAGCAAATAAGAGTAGGGTAAGCTTCAAAGACACTTAAAGAGTTTTCTAACATTGGTGCTGGTAATTTTTGCATCAACCTATACATACATACAATTGTCTGTTAAAAAGGTAACATTATGATAATGGTGATCTATCCTTGCTGCAGGCTCAGGGCCAGTCCCCCCCACCCCACATTTTCCAATAAAAATCCATATGGATACCAAGTTAGCTGAAACATCATTGATTCCAGCCTTTACACTATGAAAAAAGAAGGGCTAATGTTCAAAAGAATTCTGAACTGACACAAATAACGTACTGTAATCCGGGGGGGGGGGGGATTTGAACAAATCTTTAGCGAAAAATGAAACTGTCTATGTACAAATAGTTTAATAGTTTGTAAATGGTTAATTAAAGACCCTAATGCAATTGTCTTCTATCCCAAGATCCCATAAAATTACAAGTTATCAATCAATCAATTAGTGAATGCCAAAATGTTAAAAATTCAAATATTTCATGTCTTTTTAGCAGGATGATCAATGATCACATATCAAAATTTTCTGCCTTCACTTTGGCTGGTCTTGAAAATGACTTGAGAAAGGATTAGTCAGCATAATTACATGATGGGAAATTAGCTCGACTTCTTGTAAAATTAATGCAATTGTCCAAAAGTCACCCCAAAATAAGAGAAAAGCTATGGTGGCTTTAAAAAGGTCAATCTTTATGTACACACAAGCAAACTAAAGAAAGATGAAAATTCTGTGCAATTAGTGTATATTAATTATTTAAGTTTGCGAAGAAAACATATATGATACAAATAAAAGAGTAAGAGAGAATAACAGGCAGTACACGTTTGTATACTTTTCAGAGATGTTCAGGTGGCCCTCGTTAGCTTTACCTCAGATAAATTCTACTCAGCTTACATAATCAAACCAAGTTGATTTGGAAAGTAGAGGCATTAATCCAAATATCAAAATAAAAAAAAACCCAAAAAAACAACTTATTTCTTCAGAAAATAGTGACAGAAAAAAAGGGGTGTGTGTGCCCATCCTGTCATCACTAATAGTGAGTTTTGAGGTGATTAGCCTTTTTCTGCCATGGTGAACTGAATAATAACTTTGGTCTTAAGATCTATACTAGCATCTATATTAACAACTTAATAAAGATGTTAATGTTTTGAGTAAGAATGACATATTTTCAATTTGTGCCCAATATATATCATCAAGAAGGCCTAACTATGTGATTTCCAACAGTTTCTTGAAGATCTTGCTTTGACGAAATTCTGCTACATTTGAATTTATGCATCCAATTTCTGTAGAGAGGCATGACTTTTTGGTGGATCAAGTCTTTTGTGACAATGTCAAGGCAGTTAGTTTTAGCGGGTGATTGGAATGCTGTCATTGATCACAGAGGAATTAAGAACTAACTAACTCGGATAGCGGTGAATTTCATTGACCGTTTTTTTGTAGCAACACTTTTCTACCTACAATAAAGTGGAATTCTCTCTATACCTGAAATTAAATACACAACTGCTAACTATGTTAGAATGGGATGAGAATATTTTGTCTTTTTCAGCACACAAGACAGTGATTTTGAGGTTGTTTTTGAACCAGAGAACTGACAAAACACAAGAGTGCTTGACAAAGATCAAGGTGGGTTGATAAGATTGTCTTATGTAGTTAGTACCTATGCAATGTTTTCTTAGGAAGGGATTAAAACATCCTGAATTTTTGGCAAACACTGAAATATAAGATTTGAATAAAATTTGAATTCACAGCCACACAAACAATATTGGTATCAGGTACAGACATAGAAATGAGCAAAATATCCTTTCAAATAAGCCCACAACCTTTTAACTTTAAAAGAAGTTAAATGCATATGAACGGTGTACAGAATCAATAAATGTATTGCAATTTCATTCTCTTGACCTGCACCACAGAACTACAAATAGTCTAGGAGAAATGGGGGCTAACCTTGCCTTTTGGTGTGCAGTAGGATTTTTTTATAATTTTATTAGAATTTAGTCCTGAATCAGAATCTAATTGATGCCACTCGCCAAAGCTTGGGCAAACTGAGATATTTGGGCAAATCCATAATGGCACTATTTGGGCTGGGGTCCAACAGGGGTTGAAATCCAAATTGTCCAAATATACACTTATATATCATTGGAAAGGAAATTTCCAGCTGAAACAAATTATTTCTTATTGGAGATGTGTGGTACAATCCTGCAAAGCTAGAGTTCATACAGAGAGTGATGTAGCAACAAAAAGAATTAATGAGCATAACCGTGGTTCTTCTGCTGCTGCAATTACAGCAAAAGAGTCAATATTAAAGTTGAGAGAAACTGCAATATCCACACATGGTGAGACTAATTATCAAATGGAGATAAATAATATACTGAAAATAGTTGTATTTAGGGTTTCTGATTAAATTACACCTTTTTAGTGATATATTCTTCTTTACATTGGCTTTCAAAACCCTTTTAATTAGACGCGCATAATCGATCATGCAGAGAAACAATTTTTCATGTAATTATAATTATGTTGTTAATTTAGTATACTTATAATTATGGGCGAGTCATGATTTTTACATATGAAAGATAAGTCCGTGAAAAAGGTAAATTCAGTTTTAATTTTTTTTAAAAATCGACCTCAAGGGTTCCGTAAAAACCCTTTTACCCCTTTTTGAGTGGCTTTATAAAACCTTTGAGGCAACTCAGCATGGAACTTCTCTACTAGCTTATTACCAATCTCGACACATCTATCTACATTGACATCCTTACCTGTGTGAATGTTTACTATCTCAGGTGGATGATCCTCTGTTGAAAATGGATTGATGCACGTAGTCAGAAAATTTCGTATTTTCTCTCTGTCCTGTCCGTCTGGAGAAATTCTGAAGGCTCCTGCTTCCTTGTGTTTTGTTACATCCCTTGTTTATTTGATTCCTTTAAATCTAGGAAGTTCTTTTCCTTTACATTGGATATGGGAAGACATTTTGCCCAGTGATCCAAAGCCTTTTCATTTGTGTAATTCCTTTCATTCCTAAGGGACCGTGCCCATACCGCATAACAGTGGTCTGATGTCTGACCAAATAGAGTTCCATATGCCATTCTGATGCCTCATGATGAGCTCTCGCGTGAATAAACTTCAAAAGAAGATCTTTGGGTAGCTTGGTCATTTTAATCTAATGCACTATTGTGTATCTGAGATAATTCCAATGACCACCAGCAGCAAAATAAGGGAGCATGAGCTTAAGAGTGTGGATGTGCAAGAGCCAATTGGCTTCTCTGCTTGCTCTCTGACAAATCGCATTGCCAAGAAAATTGGCCCAATATTTTCCACACATCAGGCTGTCACCAAGTGACTGGAGTAGTAATTCTGAATAATTGTTGGTCATTTGTAAAAACTAATCTTGACCAGCTTTTTCAGTTGCACACTGTACAAGGTGCATAGTAGTCAATATTGTATCTGGTTCAGCAGGATTCATATTGATGCGTAGCTGGTTGGAGACCTTGCCCCGACTCTTTGGAAACTTTTGTATTGAATCCATTATACTCAGGAGCTTTTACATCATTGTCAATTACTTGTAAGAAATGGAAGCTAGTGGTAAAAACCTTGACTTTGCATACTCTTTGGGCATTGCTGGACCCTTATATTGGTGCATTTGAATTTCTGGAGTTTTCAGAGAGCTTAGTTCTTTCTTGCTCTTACATAATATATGAATTAGATCATTGTAGCTCTTTTCAGTAGTTAGATGTTCTTGTATCATTATTACATCCATACTAGGAGTTTGTTTCAATCCATTTGGTGATGAGATTAGGCAACCAAAGTTATCTGCAACACCTTGAATGAGTTTTACATTTTCATCATTCGTTGTACAAATTTGTTAACCACTTTCTGTTGCAGCATAGACAGCAGATCTTTGAAAAGAAGGAATTAGTCATACGTAGTTCTGACCCCAAAATTCAAAGGTTACTGCTACTCTAATAACTTTTTCAATTTAGAGATAGTTAAATCAATTGTTATCAGAATTCAGATATCACTGCAGCTCTATAACTAAAGAAGCAGCTCTTACTTAGATTCTATCTGCCACTAATTCATGAGAGGATGCAAAATAAAACCGTAGCTTGCTGTGATACAGAGAGTAACTTCATCCTTCAGAGGATTAAGAAACTATTCTATAATATTTGACAAGATCAAATGAGAGCTTGAATCAATTCCTAAAGAGGTGACAGAACTTTGTAAATTTGATAATGCCTCGAGTATTTATGGCACTGCCCTTAAATATCATATAATCTTAGATGCAAATGCAATTTGGTACTATAGAACATAGTCTATGGAAATATCAGACCATAATTTCACAATTGTACTAAGATACGTTTTATATCGGTTTACCATACTGAAGCTTAAAATGAGCATTATCTAATTTTCTGCTGAGTTTCAACCACTGTTTTGTTTCAGCTTAAAATTTCCTTTCCAATGATATATAATAAGTGTATATTCAGACAACTTGGATTTCAACCCCTGTTGGCCCAAATGGTGCCATTATGGATTTGCCCAAATATCACAGCTTGCCCAAACTTTGACAGGTGGCATCAGATTCTGATGAAAGAATAGAGAGAAAAAAAAAAAAAAAAAAAAAAAAAAAACACAATAAACCACTGCACACTGAAAGGCAAGGTTCTTTGTTATATTCTATAATTTAAAAGATTAAAAGGAAATCTTTTTTGATAAGATTGTAATGATATCTAGGAAAGATTTTGGAGTTCATTTATGCTAAATCTTCTCTAGTTTCTGTTTTTTTTTTTAAATGGGTCTTAAAATTATTTACCAAATATATTTAATGTATTTTTTTTTTTTTTACTTGTCCAATTTAATGCTATTTGATTATATAGAGAAATCACCATCATCATCTAAAGAGAACAATTTTTATTTTTGAATGCATTGTTGGGGGTATTTGTAACTGAGTAGGTACATAAAATATTAAAAAGCCCATTATACCATTTGTTTTGAGATACTGATCATTTTTATTTCGCCCAAAGGTTAATACAAGAAAACAATTCCAGCAGTTGTGATCTACAAACAAAAACTAGAACTTTAGCTCAGCAACAATCTATGTTGTTGAATAGTGTGGCAAAAATGGGTCAAATATTTGAAGGTAAAAATAAGATATACTACAAAATTTCTACCAGAAAATACTTTTCTAAATGATTTTAATAACTTAAGACAAATTTACAAAAAAGAATCATTAAAATTAGATTTTTTATTTTACATGTAGGGAGGTTTTGAAAGCTTAACAAAGAATGGAAATACTACAAACAATAATAACAGCTGGCTTTTTGCCAAATCAAAAAAAATATAAAATATCACAATTCTAAATAATATAACAAGACAATACCTTTTGTAAGATATTCCTTAATCTATACCATTCAAAATAATATAACAATAGTTTTTATGAAGCATTTTCTAACATGAAGGTTGCATTTTGGCCCAATTTCAAAAACTTGCTGAATATCTACAGGAAAGATTAATATTAAAGAAAGCATACCATTGTAGTGTATAAGGGATGGACGAGATCTGTGCTATGTCACAGAGATGCTGCTGCTATTAGATAATTGAAATATTGAGACAAAAAAGCCTGGCCAATAATAGGCATAAATAGCCCATATATTTAAGCACCTTGGAAGCTGCAGAGCTGAGCCAGTGAGATGTGAGGATGTGAAATGAAAAACTAGGTCATGCTCGTGCGGGTGGCCTAGAAATTAGCCCACATGGAACCAAAGTTCATAGCTCTGAAAGTAGGAAACAAATGTGTTGTCAACATGAAAAGAACACTCATATTGTTTGGATGTTTGAACTCAGAAAAAAAAAGGAACTGACATTTGAACTTAAGTAGTGCATGTTCTATTATATTTCCTACATTATGGACTCGTAGAAGTAGAATTCATTCTTCACTTCTGTTAAGGTCTTTGGACACTTGCTTTTTAACTTTATTTTACCCTAATATGTAAAACGTTACACTGATATCAAGGTCTTGTATTTTCTGACAATTTATTTCTCTTGGAGTTCACACACATTTATTTCTTCAAATTCATATGGGTTTGTTTCTGCAAATTTCAACCTCGCTACTTAAAGCCACAGATGAGTATATGTTAAGGGATAATAAAACATTTCACATTCACTGACATACTGTTTGATACAAATAACAATGAGAAAGACTAGACATTATCATTTTATAAGTGAAACAATATATTTCTGCATGTGCTGGGAACAATAACCTTGAGAAAATAACTAGTTCCAACAATCTAATGAATCTTTTCACAGAATTTCTTTACATCAAATTGAAATTGGAATGATAACCATTTTAAACAGAGTAAGAAGAGTAATTGCAATGAAGGAAAATTAACTGTTAATCATAACTAGCAGGAAAGAGTACAACTAAAATTATTCCAGGCTATCAATGCCCCCACCCCTGGAAAGTGTTCAATGAATGTTTTTTCCTGCGTCTATCAGAAGATCTGCTAGCATTGCAAATAAAATAAGGTAAATGCCAACCTGTCCTATATGAAACACTTATCTAAACATGCCCAGCCAAAACTATTCTTTTCAGAGAAGATAATCATCTTACAGGAGATCAGCATTACTCAACTAAGCATTCATACCGACACAGCAGACAAAATGTTGCCTTTCAATAAATTGACCAACTGCTCTTTCAATACTGATCAAAGAAAGATTTCATATCTAGTCACAGGTATATACAATCTGGTAATTTACAACATGCCAAGAATTATAGAATTGTCTGTCTCACACAATAACCCTTAGCATCCGATTGTTACAACATCTTTGTAGGAATATTCCTGACCAAAATATTTCATTTGCTGCTAATCTTATCAGATTCCATTTGAAATAAATAAATAAAAATACAACTTGACTATACATTTTAACTATAGATCTTCAGGGAGCAGGTGGTTTTCCCTCATATTCACAATGACATCTCAAAATTTCAAGAAACAGTATCTTATTCATTTAAAACTTCCTTTACAAATCCGTCTACAAGTGGGTTTGTGCTGCGCTTATGAAGGTGACAGACGTTTATTGTCTATGATTTTGTAACTAATAGCAAGAGCTTATAGCCAGTATGTTAATGAATATGAGATAGGAGTCGGTCAAATTAGGTGGGAATCACAAAATTTGGTTGGCATAAAACCATTCAGAGTTAAATTAGTAAACTCATATTTTCTTTGCTAAATTTTTCAATAAATTCTAATGACATACCTGGTGCACATCTCCTGTACAGGTAAATTTTTCGTTAAATTTATACACCTGGCATATTATTTTTAAGGATAAATTGAAAGAGATTGCCATGACTGCACACAAAATATGGGTTAAAAGTGTTTCAGTGCACTGTTAGAGCCAAATTAAGTATATTGATAGGTACTGACAATAACATTTAAATCTTTATCCTTCAAATTGTACACTAAGTTATTAAATTAAAAATAGATTTTTTTTTAAATGAGTAAAATTGAATATGACATAGTAAAGTACTTTTTTAACTTGTAGTTCCTTTTATCCATCTTTTTCACAGTATTAGATAAACTCATTAACTCCAGAAGGTGGGAGGTATAATAGTTCTCCGTTGCAAGATAAAGGCCCTGACCCAAAGATAGAACTGAGTTGCCATCAATCACAATAAAATGGAAATTTTATTGAGTTAGCCATAGAACTGCAATGACGCAAATTTCCGTCATCTGCAGTTAATGGGTTAATCAAATTTTTACATTGCAATTCTTGTCCTTTTCAAAGCCTGATAGGCGGACTCACCTCACAATTATATGAACATTTTTTAATAAGTCTGGCATGATATTTTCATCAAAAGTATTTTAGGAAGTTGCATTAAAAATGTAATATCAATTTATAAACCAAAATGTCACATTTTAAAATGTCATTTTGCAGTGTTTGCCTCATTCAGCTGCTTCAATAATTTTCAACTTATTACCAAGGATTGTTACAGTAAAATAGTTAATCCATTGTTAAATTTCACATAGAAAGCTAACCAAACTACAAGAATGTTTAATAGTCTGAACTGAATGTAAAAGTAATCCTTTGTGAAATTTCATATTGTTTGAAAGGGAAGACATTGCAGAATATATCATACATTCAATTAGATGAAAAGCTGTGTTAACAATTGAAAGGGAATACAACTAAGACACATAAAAATCATTAAAAATAATAACAGTAATAATAATACAAAGTACATCTTGCTCCAAGTTAGATAAAGCCATGATATTTATATTTCATTTCCTACAAATCTAAGCACCAAATCATCCAAATGATGTAGCAGTTAACAAGATAGGAGAGATTACTCTCAACACAGTAAATTAAAGAAATTCCTGAAACTCTCCTTAGATGACTTTCACATATGAAAACCACGTATATTGAGGTTTACAAACCCCTCTTATAAAAAGAAAGATTCATACTGAGGTGGGTATGGACAATATTGAAGGGCGGGCAATAGATAAAAGACAGCAAACATTGTCTATCATATAAAAATTGAGATTTGAACAAATAAACAATACACCAAAATAACAACAATACATTACAAAGTATACCAAATTCAAATTCAAATATATATCTTAGTCGGGGTGAGGTGCCATAATTAAAGTCATTATCTTTTTGACAATAAGAAAGTATCCTGAATAAAGCACAAACCTTTAAAGAACAAATGCTACTTGGAGTACTGAAAATCCTCCTAGAAACACACATTTGAACTATGAACAGGTTTTCTTTTCCGTCTGATAACAGTGGTAGTGCTGAAAATTCAGTGAAATAGCTTTCATAAAACCTAAGTCATATTTTCAAGATCTCATGATTTATTCTCGAGCCAAAGACAGAATACCTTTTTAACATAAGTTTATAAATTACTAATCCTTGTTTGTACATGCCTACTTTCTTTCCACTGTTAAATAAATAAAAATACAACTTGACTATACATTTTAACTATAGATCTTCAGGGAGCAGGTGGTTTGTACATGCCTACTTTCTTTCCACTGTTGAATCTTGTAAACGAGGAAATGAATGAGTTTTAAACAAAACAGCTGCTGATCGATTTCTCTTTCAAAGCTATAAGTATATTCTTACTGAGATATAGAAATTTATAATAATTTAAAAAAATAACATTCATAAAATGGAGGGAAAAATAATAGCATGTGTTATAGTTTCATGCAAAGGTATTCTAAATAATTTCAAAGAATTGCTAATATTGAAATATTCAAATAAAAATTTTATTGATTCGATTATTACCAAGAACCCTGTAGATTCTAAGAGCCATAAAAAAAATCCAACAAAAAAGTGAAAAATTATTATAATATTTACCCAATCTTGATATATAAACTGCTTTAAGATTATAAGCATTATTTAATGGCATAATGACTTCTATAGTCAAGTAGATTCTCAAAGCCTTTATCAAATGGCTGACAATTACCTTTCCAAAAAGGCAACTTGGAATTGTGTAAGGCAGGTGTATTCAAGTACTAGAAGCATTTCACACATCTGCATGCTGCATGCACAATGTTTAATATCAGCTTGATAATAAAAAGAAACAATTATATAATTTGTAGCCCTATTCACATCATATAGAGATCAGTTGGTAAGTATCAGTCCAAATAAATACTTAAAACGTGAAATTTTAAAAATATTTTTTGTTTTCTATTTTTTAAAATGGGTAATCCTTGGTTATACAGATGAAAAATATGGTAGTTAAACACAGCATAACAGATCAAGAAAGTATATTTTTTTATTAAAAAGTATAATTAAATTACATATTCATCAGATATTAACACAATAAAGAAATTAAAAAGCCTGTTTTTTTAATTTTACAATATTACTAACACTAACCTAAGTATTCATATTCGTTTTAGCTACACTGTGCTCACCTTATATTTGTTTCAGTCGTGTTCATTGTGAGATGTCATCTGAATAAATGGTATGGAAACCTATCTATAAACACAGCTTAGCATCCATAAAAATCAGGTTGCTGAATTTGTTTTATATCTGCTTGGGTATCAGTAAACCAAGAAGAAATATTTGGATGGTAAGAAAACAGACCGACTCTCTCAATCTTAGCTGCAGTTGCTGGCGTGCAACGTTGCAACAGGAGCATCTGTGAGATCAGAATCCAAATAATGCACATTCCAGGTGCAAAACACAATGTTACGCAACCCGATGGGCTATACAAACCCCCGAAACAATGCCCCTCCCGGACAACGTGGTTTACACAACTGATTCAATGACCACCATCAACTGCCCTATTGTTGCCCGCATTCACCGTACTGAACCCAAACAAACATCCCATATCAACGATGAGCTAAGATTGGCAACTGTTGCGGGACTAGAGTCACTACAGGCTGTCACATGGGAGTCAAGCTGGCCACAAACAGCGACACTGGGATGGTTGAGCTTCTTAACACCATTGAAGCAGGCCTCCCAGATACCAGAGACAAACTACCCCCATCCCTTCAGGAATACCACCAATTCCGAGACCATCTCTCTACTGTTGACGGTGTCATTCTTTACACAAACTGTGTCATTATCCAGCCATCCCTACACAAAGACGTTCTAATGGTTCTCCACTCTGCACACCAAGGGGTCATATCAATGACAGCCTGTGCTGAGAGTAGTGTCTTTTGGCCATGCATCACATGGGCCATCACTGCCTTAAGAAAGAACTGCAATTGCAATGCACCATCACAATACAGTTCTCCACCGACTCCACTTGTTCCTCCAATGCATCTGTGCCGATTCTTTAAGCACAAAGGATCAAATTACCTCGTTGCCGTGGATCGATATTCAAACTGGCCCATTATTGAATGAGGAGATGACAGTTCCAATGGGCTTAAAAGGAATTTATGGTGCATATTTGTGACATATGTCATCCCCGACAAACTGTTGTCCGATGACGGACCCGAATTCACCTTGTCTACAACAACTAAGTTCCTGAAAGACTGGGTAGTGCACCATAGACTTTCATCCATAGCAATCAAGGCTGAGGTCAGAGTCAAAACAGACCCTGAAACAAAGCTGTCCTCCACCATGTGCGTCTTCAGTATGCCCATTATGGACTTCATACCGATCCTACCTGGCCGATACGAACCCCATGCCACTGGTGGGACACTCTTGCTGCCAGAGAAGAAACCCTTAGAAACAGACATATGAGGACTGCTGAACGATGAACTGAGCACACTTGCCAACTATCACCTCTAGTCATAGGAGACCACATCTACATTCAAAACCAGCTTAGCATCCATAAAATGATGGGCACAATAATTGAAGTTCACCAGTTTGACCAATATGCTGTTTGTGTTAACAGTGCCAGACAAGTCACTCTCTAAAACCTAAAAATTCTTAAGGAAGTACCGCGCAGTAGACACCATAACCACAATACTGCATTACCGATGACCTCAAATTCCAGCCATGGCCATCTCCCAAGTCTACATCAGATCTACCACATACACCTGCACCCAGTGACCTGACTGAGCAGCCACTTCCCAATGCCACCAAACTCCATCACCGACCCCAAAGACATCAGAACCACCAAGACTCAAACTGACCAACGAGCCTAGCAGCAGGAGTCCTGCACCTGACATCCTCAGTCGAGACCTCCATTATATGACTGCTCATCGAAGATGTTATTCCTAAACTTTTCAATCTTTTGCAATCTAATTTTTATTTCATTTATTATGTAATTGTTAATGTTCCATTCACTTAACGATCGCTTCGCAGCCTTTTGGCTAAGATCAAAGTGTAGT
>VCCN01004508.1:6318590-6333373 GCA_006491835.1 Architeuthis dux | reverse complement strand
TATAGTTTATTTCTTTTATATCCTTTTATAAAAATAAAGACTCTTTATAGAGCCAAGCCATAGTGGAGGCTCTTTATGACTAGAGCAATGTTTTCCTTACTGACCCATGAAATCGTGTCCATTGCAAAATTTGAAGAGAATTTGCTGATAAAAAATTGACAAACAATTCTAGAAATTCACTCTCAATGAGCGTAAGAAGTGTTAAAAGGTGACAAAATATTCAAAAGAACTTCTGTTAACATTTTCTTCATCTTTAAATGGTTATCTAATATTGTTCTCATAACATAACAAGCAATTCTCCTTTGGTCAAATGACATCAAAAATAAAATGCACTAGTTTGGACAATTTGTGAATACTTTGTTTTCTGAGAAAGATTTATGACTATAGTCATCATTTTATTAATTTTCCAACACAATAGAACAAATACAAAATGTTGGTAAGAGGGTAGGAAGAGAGAGAGAGAGAGAGCAGAAATTAAGTAGTTTACTGAGGGGGTGGGGAGAAAAAAAGTTGTGTATCACGGGACGGGAAGATTTTTGCATCTGAAACTAACTTTATGGGACACTTTTCGGTTGGTCAGTTGGTTCTGTTTATGTAAACAACAGAAAGAGGAAGGAAAGTGGTATTTACCAGCTGCTATGTCAAGAAGAGAATGTGTGACATCATTAAGAGAACATCTATTCTGATCAATTTTTTTAAAAATAGTGATTTCTTTGACTTTTAACTGTGGTGGGGGTGGGGGTTGAAACTGGTCGTGGGACTAGATATTGTGTTTTCAAAATGCCTACCCCTCTGGACACATGTAGAAAGCAAACAGCGGTTCTCCAATGAGGTGAAAGTGGCAACTCGCACATGGTTCATATGATGTTTGGTTGTCTGTAGTGTCTGCTAACTGAGATCCTACAACTCATGAGATAGATTGTACAACGAATAATAGAATTAAAGGGTGGAAAAATGATACAAGCTGTTCCCATATCAAAAACTACACTGGCAAATGTGTGTCAACGCAGCACAATGCTTTCTCTTTCCTTTGATCTAGCTGACACAGTAAAGAAGCAGTTGGGAGAGAAAAGGCAGGTTCTGGCCAAACACTCGCAAATTCTCTTTCCTTTGATGTAGCTGACACAGTCAAGAAGCAATTGGGAGGGGAAAGGCAGTTTCTAGAACTAGAACTAGCAAAAATGGCCAAATGCAAATACTCTCACAAAAAAAAAAAAGAAAAGCAAGCCGAAATGGCTCAAAATTTAAATATGGCCAAACCAAAAAGTTCCTGGCTTTTTAAAAAAGCCAGATTTGTCAAATTTGACTATCAACTTTATTTTGTAAGGAAATTAGTTATATTTTTATGACTTTTTTTCCCATACAGCCCGATGTTAGTGCTAACTTGTCTTACGTTGAGACTTTCAAAAAATTTAAAATTAGGATACTTGAATTAATAAAAAAAAAAAAAATTACCTAATAAAAACATTTGTCACCTTATTCTTGATCTATACATAAAAAACCCATGTCATTTTTTACGGGTATATGCTAGTATAATAATCAACTGAATATCATTCATTGGGCTGTTTTGAAGTCAATGTTTGGCCAATAAAATGTAAACCAACTTAATTTGCATTAACAAAATCTTCATGTGGTAAAAACCTAGAATTTAATTTAATTTTTTTTATACTAAAGATCAAATAATTATTGGATTTTAATGAAATTTTCAGTACTTTCTCTCCACACGGTGTCAGCTAGATCAAAGGAAAGAACAAATTTTTCCTAAAAGAAGTATCCATTCCAATTTTTGAAAACCGCAAACGGATTTAAATTATTGCGATACGTTAAAAAATGTTCATTAAGATGAAGTTCATATGAGATTTTGGTTATAAACTTACGCATCTTGCCAGTAAGAAGAGTTAAGTTTCAATAACTTTTCTTTTAATTTTTTGCGAAGATTTAAGAAAAGGTTGTTTAAACTTTTTTTTTGTTCAAGTTTTTTCTTGGTTTTGCTGGAAAAGAAAAAGACCAAAGACCAAAGAAAACAAAAAGGAAATACAAAATTTCATTAATTACAACATGCCATTTTGAAGTCAATGTTTGGTCGATAAAACGTAAGCAAACTCATCTCTATAAGACACTTTTCGGTCTATCAATCAGTCCCTAATATGTTAAACATCAATTTTCTCAGCCATATCATGTTGGATTGCTATGAAACTTGGTCCAGACCTTCTTGCTACTACTACCACCAGAACTAGTAATGCTACTACTACTTCGTTTAGAATCCCTTTGAAATCTGAAATAACAGATATGGATATAAGGTTGGTGGATGCATCGTTGAACTTATGGTTCTTGTTGTTTTTTCTGCAAAGTGTATATGCATTCTTTATAAAGTCATCAATAATGTTATTATTCGAAATCGATTACCGATGCACAAAATGGCAAAAATATTTTAGTGTCTGTAAAAAGCAACAGACAGTAAAAGCCTCTCGGCGCTATGTAGGCAAGGTGGTCCTGATTGTAAATTCTAAGGTTTCACACCCTCGCTCACTCGATGTTAAAAATGGCGCACAAATAAGAAAATTAAATGTAAGAAAAACAGATTTGAGATTAGATACTATTATCCGCTGTAACCATAATAAATATTAATTAATAAATAATGATTTCGACAATGGTTAAAAGTTATGAGGACAAAACGAAAGAATGCCAAACATTTTTAAAAGATGAGGACGGTGATTGGTAAACGTTTGTTTCTGGTTCGTAAACTGATATCAAAGGGAGGTAACCGATTACGCTGACTTGGGCCGCGGCTGCTGCAGCTAACGTATTACGGAACAAATGAAAGCAGAAAACATGACCATTTAAAACTGTATTTTATTAAATGTAATTATAAATGGTTGGAGTTAGAGTTGGTTTAGTTGTTAAAAGTAACAAACATTATTTTTTCATAATTATAAAATTAAGTATATACACTAACACTAGAAAGTTAGCAACTAACAATAAAAATTCATTGAACAATTTTTTAAATTTGTATCTCTCCTCCAAATGAACTCATGTAAATAAGTAGTGAAAAGGAGATCCAACTGTGCCAAATTGTCGGCGTAATAAAATAAAAAAAAGGAAAGATTATTATTTTCGCTAAACCAGACGACAATTTTAATTGACTTAAATAAAATGATTAAGTAGCAGGGTAATCGGTTACCTTCCTTTGATATCAGTTTACGAACCAGAAACAAACATTTAACACCCGGTGATTGATTAGAAAATTTCTTCAATAATTAGAATAATTTAATAAAAAGAAAGTGATATAACAGTAAAATGTTGTTGAAATATTTCCATTTAATGGGAATTATTCTACAAGCGTGCAAAGGAATGTCGATGTTATCCGGAAAAGGGAAAATGAAGAATCCATCCACTCCAGAGATCTTTGCTAGAAAAACAACCCGAAATATCAGAAACCTGGCAGTCAGTAGGACGAGATAGAAACATTTCAGATATTACAACTAGGTTTACAACCTGAATGCACAAGAAAAGTGTACTTACTACTTAAGAAAAATATTAAATGTGAAGCTTAAGTTGATGATGTCCACTGTAGTGTGGCAATAATAATTTTCCAGCTACTTTACTTTTTATTACACACCAAAAAAATATCTACACTTAAGTGAATCTTCTTTTAGATAATTAAATCTTTAATCAACAACAAGTCAATTTTTATGAATCATGCTGTAGTAAAGAGGACCCAGTAGCATTAAGCAAAGCTTGTTGTTCCTACTTTTTAAGTAAACAGCAAGGTGTACAATTATATTTTCGTAAATAAATATTTTCTTTCCATTTATGGTACAAAAAAGAAAGAAATTTAATTTTTAATAATTTCTAACGGAATAAAAAAAAAATGCATGTAATCTATTTTAGGGAAGGAATCAACTGGGGAAAAAGTAGGTGATTTCATCTAGCTAGCAGCAGGACAAGAGAGTGATTTCTTGTAGGAAAGAATGGTACACTAAAAAAATGTGAGTTTAGGCTGGGGAAATAGAAAACAACAGTGGAAGTTATAGTTTTCCCCTCCCATAATAGTTTACTTTTATTATTAATTAAAAAGTTTACTCAAATGTTGGTGATAATTAGAGAAGAAACATTTTGGTGTATGCGGGTAAATGATGGGATGGCTATCAACTTCATGATGGGGTAATGATCTTCAAACCTGACACTGACACATATTGAACTAGAACGGTTCAGTTTATTTCTCTCTAGCTTCTTTTTTTTTACGTATTTAATGGAACTCCGAGATGATTGTACAATTTTATCTAATTTCCTGGATGGTTATAGTCAAACCAGAAAAAATAAACTTATTTTTTTAGCTGAAATTACTACACTAGCTATCAAAATACAAAAACTAGGTTTCAGGTTTCTAAGTCTTTAAGAATTTAGGATTCCTACCTTCTTTTTTTTTCTAGTGGTATTCATCATGCTGTCAGAAAAATAGAGATGAACTACCAATACTATTCATCTTCATTTTTCAATTGTCAATTGTTTCAATTCGGAATTAATTGGTAATCTGACGAAAGAGTGGGCATGCCAGGGTGAAAGTCTGGGGATGATGTAGAGCAACTTTTCTGGATTGATTTAAGAAAAAAGAAAAATAAACACACACAAATAAATAAATAAATAAATAGTCTCCCCACCCTGCACGTCATGTCTGTACACACACGCAATTATAAACATTGACAACATAACATCATAGGTAAAAATCAAGCCAAACTGCTCAGATTTTCTAAAAAGGAAAAGTTTATCATTTTGTTTTGACTCACCCAGCAGTTTGTAAGTTTCCTCTGAATCCATATAAAGATTAAGGTGAGTATCCACAAGGTAAAGCCATTCAGAAGTAACTAATAAAGTGGTTAAAAGAACGGCCGTAGAAGACGGCATGTTGTGTGTGGCTGGCCACCACTAAGCAGCATCAGTCGTCGTCCATGAAGAACAAGATGATGATTGCAGTGGAGGCTGCAACTGCAGCAGTGGAGGCTGCGCTGTTATCTTCGCCGCAATAGTCCAACTGCTAAGCACTCACTTCATTCGTCTAACTTGTCATGTCTGTGCAGCAGTAGTTAGGATAGAGCTTAGGGTGCAACATTTTATTCAAGCTCATCTTTTGATATTATATACACAATAATGCATAGTTATGGCAGATAAATGACATCAATGATCTGTCTAGTGATGTTTAAGCGCTCTTCTTTGCCTTTCCCCCCAATGATTGCTATTAACGGAAGTAAGAGACCGGATGTTGGATTTTTAGATTAATTTTTCTCCACAAAAGCCTTTCGAGGTTCCGTTTTCTTTTTGTGTGTGACTGGTAAGCGCTATATTTAATTATTTTTATTTCTGTAAAATCTAGTTTGTACATCATTAAATAATAAATTAATAAAATTAACTTTAAAGTCAATTCTTTTGAACTGAATTGAATAATATAATTTGAAATATTTGGCCGAATTTTGCATCAATACAAATTTAGATCCTCCATTCAAAAAAAAACAAGTGATTCATTGCTATTTTGATTTTTTTTCTCCAGTTTTGTATTCTGTATTTAATTTCTTTCAATGAATCCAATTAATAATCATCAGTCATTTTTTTCTTTCTTTCATTTTTGTTCTTTTTTAAAAAGATTTATTTTTTAGTATTCTGTGGACTTTTCAAACAATTGTATTTTGACTTGTAAATGCTACTACTACTAAACCGACGTGTTTCAATATTTGGTAATTTTTTTTTTGTTAATTGATGAGTCGGTTGTGCGTAACATGTTTAGTATTTTCAATTTTCAAAAGCCTAAATACCATTTGACATTAGTAAGAAAAATTAATTCTAAAATAATCACGGTAATTTTTGCAACATGAGTCTTTAATTGTCAAATTGAACTTTTGTTTAGTTTATTCGATATTTAATTCTTTATTTCAACAGTCTGCAATTGTAACATGAAACTGCAGCTATTCAATAATTATTGAAATAATTGTACTACTAATTTTGCACGAAAAAAAACAAAAAACATTTCTCTCATATTTACACGCCATTATTGGCATTTTTTGGGGGAAAATAGTACACTAAAAACACACCAACGGTGCAGTTAGCAGTACACTTAAAAGATTCTTTACTTGATATTTTAAAAATTATCACTTTAAAAACTTAAATGAATAAATCCGTAGTCTAATGATGAAAAATAAAATAAAAACAATTTGCACATTTATATTTTTTCAACATAATCTCCTTCATTGTCAATGTACCTCAGTCACAGTCAGTGAATTAGATCGAACATACAGTGATTATTGATCCACCTTCGTATTTTGTTGGGTTTTTTACCTTTTTTTTTCCCAGATATTAATTAGGACAGGAGTTCACTTCGTACATTGTTTTTTAGCATAAATTTTTATTCACCGTTTCTAACAATGTAGAATTAATGTTTGCCTTTTTCCAATAAATACCCATCTCGTCTAATTAAGTTGCATGATGAAGTGATGCAACAAAATAAAAAGGTTAAGATTCGGTTTAGCGATATGAAAAAATATGTAGTTTGAACTGCTTTGACTGAATCTGACCTTCGTTTCTTCCCGAAATTTTTCATTTGAGGAAAAGTAACCTTTTATAGGGTATAACACTGCGTCCAGTCGCCAGTCATACACTTCCACCAGAAGTTTCCTCAGACCACACGTGTGAAATGTTAACACTGAAGTCCTCCGGTTTCAGTTCTGAAGTGTCTGGCAACGAAACACAGGTCACATGTGAAGATAAAAGGGAATGAAGAATTCGGACGCCTGTTAGTGTTGTGAAGTTCGTAATAATTAGTTGTTTATTTAAAAGTTTATCAGGAAAGATCGTCTGGAAATGACAAAGTTGCGTAGGTAAGGTCGTGGCCGGTGGAGTTGATAAGTGCATTAAGGCACTTGTTAAGATGGGCTGTCAGAACAAATGCTGGTAAGGTTCTTCGTTTTAAACTTTTAAACTCTCGGGGGAGGAGGGGTCTAAGTGCAGGTTGATCATCAGAAAATGCGTCCAACTGCGATACTCATCCGGGCTAAGAGAAAATTGCGACGATTCTGATGTAGCTAACAAACTCGCATATATTTATACACCTGTTTGAGGCGGGAAAGAGGAGTTTAGGAACCCCCCCGAATCAGAATGTACCCCCTACCAGGGCGTTATCTTCTGTCCCATGTGACCAAGGGTGCCAGAAGCAATTGGGGGGGGGCAGCTTTGCAGAAGAGAAAGGGCATTTTACAACATATATTTTTATTGTGATGGCTAAAATCGGTTAACGTTTTCATTTCCAGCTAACTTTATTGCTCAAAATGTTTTATATACTCATTTAAAGTTCACTTATAACTAAGACCCCAGAACAAATTACTAATGAAAATAAGACGTTTACTTTTATTAAACTTAGATTTTTATTGGATAATTTGGCAACACTGGGTTGTCTGCAACAAAACACGTGACTTTTCGATCGGGTTCATGCAAGAACATTTTGTCATATTCTATGGCTCCCCAACCCCTCGTCCAGTTTAGTGGTTTCTCAGTAACAACAATGATTTTTGCTTTTAACTAACATTTAAAAGCCTTGTGAGTTTACATATTGTATGAATAATAATAATTTTAGCATCTGGGAAAAGATCCCATTCTACGCTTTTGTACACAATTTAGCTAATTTTCTTTCACTGGCCACAATCTTGAAATAATCCCATGATTGTAAAATCCACACCACCCATGGTGTCACAAGAGGAGGCGAATGAATTGGCTCTAAAGTGGGTAATCGATTTAAAAATGTATATATAATGCAAAACTGGACCCTTACATTGTGTTTGTCTTTCTGGCACCCAATGTTCATTTTACAATGTATGCATCTGCTAAACTTGACCCTTAATTTGTGTCTGCCTATGCATATATGGCTGCCTATTTTAGCAGTATATTTCCATGGTAAATCGACCCCCAAGCAAATATGTCTTCCTATTTTAGCAGTAGGTTAAGATTTGGTAAATACCAAAATTCTAAAAAAAAAATAGAAAAGATTATTTTTTGCAAATAATTGTTTGTGATTTAAAATCCATAAGACCTTTTATTTCCTCCGGATATTTTAAGAAATCTTAATCCCAACTTAGCTTTAAAACATTGTAACTCTAAAAGCTGTGCTGGCCTGCCTGAGGGTGTGCGCAAGTCTGTCCTGGTGTGTATAATGAATCTTGGAATAGTTTGCCAAGTTGAGCATCAAAGTTTTATGCAGACTTAGAAAACTTCTGAATGTCAGCACAAAACATTGACACATAGACCTGTGAATTGGTATAATGGAATAGGAGGCAAGATTCAAATATTACCAGATGTAATTGTATACATCTGAGGAAGTCCAAAGAACACATAAGCTGAAATGTTGCAATAAAAACAACAAAGGTGTACCATATACGTCAGATGTAACAACTGACGTAAACTTGCTGACATTTTTTTACATATCTTATATCGCAGTGTTTTTTTTATTTTTTTACACACAGTGCTTTTTTAACATATCTCATCGAGATGATTATTTTTTTAACATATCTCATATCGCAGTGTTTATTTTTTAAAACATTTAATTGAACTCCTGTTTAATTAGCACGTCTATAGTCTGACTTTCAGACTTGTTATCATTTAGAGTTTCTGATCATTTACATAATGCATTTACTTGAATGATAATTATGTGTTTATTTCTAATATTTTTTATTAATACAACCCCCATCTCTCTCTTTTAAATCTAGAATAAGCTCTTATTTTTAAATATGACAACTGCAGCTCGACCGACATTTGAGCCAGCTCGAGGTGGCCGTGGGAAAGGAGAAAATGACCTCAGTGCTCTATCCAAACAATATTCCAGTCGAGATTTACCATCTCATAATAAACTTAAATACAGGTGAGATACTTTTATTGGTTACTTATAAACTGACTTATATTGCTGTATATTTTAATGTAATGTCCCTTCAATGAGCAAATTTGCACTTTATTAAATATCATTTTGTCAAGATTATTTGTTTTACAGTTGAATGATGATAAATCAACACTTATTCAATTTCAGTAAGAATAAAGATTTTAAAGTTTTTTTTTTTTTTTTAATTCAACTCATTAGTGTGAGAGAGTTTTGATGATTTCATTGTTTTGTCACTTTGTTTGCACAGAGTAGTTACAAATTGTATCTGTTCGTGAATGAAGTGAAAAATAAACTACTTAGATTGGTCAATCTGGGAGTCATAAAATGTGGCAGGGCATTAAGCACTGAAACTTAAATTATTAGTAGATAAGAGATAAATGTTTAAAGCAAGCACTTTAATATTGATTTAATTCTAAATTACTCATGATTGTTGAGATAAATCCAGATTTTTGCTCAAGAAGTGCCAGCCAAACCAAAGAAATTAAACTTGTTAAAAATTAATGAATTATATCAATGGGATAATTAATCTTAAATGTAATAAAAATATTCATTCACCCCCTCAAAATCATTTACTTTTCTTTCAGTTAGTTAATAAGGATTTACTAGCATACATTCTGATAGCCCAACATTGTTATTCATGTAAGAGCTATTAATAACAGATCTGGTTAGAAACCATCACTTGACCAACGTCTTGGCAGCATGCCTTGTTGGGGGTGATCTATTAAAAAATTGGAAAAAGAGGTGATCTCGTCTTTTATTCGCAAGTAATCATTAAAAAGTCTGAATTTTAAAAAAAAAACAAGTGTGAATGCTGCCAGACACAAACTAAGGGACCAATTTAGCATAAATGTACATTGTTAATTGAACCACCTACTAAAAACTTACTGGTGGGAGGGTTTCTAGACATAAAGAGTAACTGCTTGAATTTTCTGCCCTCTAGCTCCATTGGTGTAGCCTGTACATGTGACACATAGATAGATAGCCAGGCGGAACCATTCTTACTGCATACATTCGAGTATATCTCGACCACCCCTATTTTCACTCAGATTTGGGTACAATATTTTTTGTTATACACAAGAAATACAGTAATCAGTTTTTAAAATATGAGTACGACTTTTCAAAATATTTAATTTTGTTGTAGACAAGAAGGACAAGGGGCTGCTGAAGAGTTGCGAGGACGTGATTTTCGTAAAGATTTAGAAGATAGAGAACGAGCTGTTAGAGAAAAAAAAGACAGAAACCGTGGTATGTATAATTACTTTATCCTCATCTTTACATTTCATGGAATTGTTTTTGTTTTATGCACATAAATGTGTGTGTGAGTATGTTGCAAAACGGATATTTCTTTTTGAAGAATGCATATGTTTTATCTGTCTGGATGGAATCAAAAACATATTGTCACACATAAATTTTTCATGTGAGCCAAGAGTAAAATTACTAAAATTTGAAAGTTTTGTAATAAACAGTCCGGTTGTTCATATATTATTGAATGTTTAAATTAAATTTATTGGACAGGGTAGGGAATAAGCATCCCCGAAATTGACCGAATTGAAACTGACACATTTTGCCTCAACACTGGATTATGTCACTGAAATGTCAGCAGTCTTACCAAGATAAACAAATACAAAGTGTTTTTTGGGGAAGATTGCAGCTTTAACTTTGCATGGACCTTTTTTGACAAGTTTAAAATTAAGCGTGATCTCAACATTTTTTAAAACTTTTTTTCATCCAGTCCAGAAAAACTATCAACAAAAAAGAAAAATGATTAAAATGGGCTTTTTAAAACAGTTTTTATGACATCCTTACTCCTTTAGACTTGTTTGGCAAAGATCTGATCTGATTTGATTTAAATTTTTTTTAAATACTCTTAACAAAAATAATAGTATAAATTACAAGATAAATTGAACTGACTCCATGTAGTATTCAAACTTTAATTTCCTTAAAATGCATTTGATTTTTGTCTTCCTTTCGACATATTTATTTTATTTAGGAACTTTTCATTTCCTGGTATTCATTTTTTGGTGATGAAATAATGAATGAAAACTAGTTTTTTCGTCTTACTCATCAAGTGTTTATCAACTTTAATATTGAAACTAATTAGACCTTTCAGGTTTCATTTTGTGTTTTACTATATTCAAATTATGAGGAGTAGCACCCATTTTAAACAACATTGTGATGTAAACATTTGCGTAAAAAAAACTCTAAAACGGCTTCTGTTTTCTTTCTTTTTTGCTCATAATTTTTCTGGACTGGATGAGAAAAAGTTTTTAAAAAAACTTTCAGATTATTAATTTTGATCTCACTCTCTTAATTTTAAACCTGTCAAAAAAATACGTTGTATTTGTTTATCTTGGTAAGACTGCTGATGTGGCAAAGTGTGTGTGTGTGTGTGTTTCATTTTGGGGTGATTATTTCCTACTTCGTCCAATTTATTTTTAAGCTGATAACTATATTACATTTATACAGGTTTAGTTATATTCTTCATTCCAGCATTGAAGAAGTTGTTCTTTTTAGCTTATTTTTAGCTCTTACATTTTGGGGTATTATTGGATTTCTCTTGAAGATTTATTTTACTAAAATCTTTAAATAACCTTATGGCCTGTTTGCCATGTAGTGGGACCACTTAGCCAAATAATTGTGCATTTTGTGATAAAAGCATAAAATTTGGTACACTTATAGCCAAAGGCATTCCAAAAAAAATTGGATATGGAGCCATCAACACCACTTCCACCACCACCACTATTTTCAATAATTTGCATGTATTATCCAAATTGTAATTCCCCAAAACTATGTATGGTAAATAAATTCAACTAATTGTGTCCTCAATATCATATTATATCCATTGCTGATAGGAAGATTGATCTAAAAACAGTTGTTATTGATCATTTTGAAATGGCTGCCATGGGTGACATATTGAAAATACATGATGGCTCCATATCAACATTTTTGGGGAATGCTTTAAGTGTACCAAATTTTATGCTTTTATCACAAAATGCACAATTGGCTTGAAATTGTCTGCTAAGCGGTTCGTTCCACTAATCTTTTTCTTTCAACTAATGAAATAATGTATTTATATATCTAAAGTTACTTCAGGTTTCTAAATTGAAAAAAATTTAAACATTTTAGGAAAATAATTTATTAAACTTTTTTCCAGACCTTTTTTTTTAAATTTTTTTTTTATTTATTTTTTTTATATCTATAGCAACACATTTGATTTTATGAAATTTATTTTTTGTTTTAGAATCCAGTAGCAGTAGTAAAAGGCCAAGGTTGGAACCAGCATCTAATTTAGATGCTGATTATCCAGTAGATGATGAGGTAAGTTTTTATCTTATATAATGATCAGTGTGATTTTCTTTGTTCTCTGTCTGTAACCATGTACTCTTCCACTTTAAGATAACAAGTTTGCTAATAAAAAATATCTCCTACCCACCATTTTAAACATCTGCTCAGATAGTGTAATAGTTAGCACATCTGCCTCACACACAGATGGTCCTAGGTTCAATTCCTGGTATGAGTGTGGAATACTCTTCATTATTACAAATTCCCCTGTGCATTCAGCAGCTAACTGAGTACACTCTAAGCTGTGTGATTAGGGTGGAGGTATCCCTTCAGTGGACTTACATCCTGCCAAGGGGGTGGTCATAAAAACTTGTAGAAATAAAGTCCTGGTTTTGACCAGACTTGAAATTTACAAGGATCACTAAGCTGACGCATGCTATAGAAACCGGGTCTTCGTCACCGGGCTCAATACCCCATTTGAGCTTTTGTTTTGCAGTGAGCCATTATAGAGGAAGTGCACACCCTCTTCCTCTCTCTTCTACACCCCAGTCCCCTGCACATCCAACCGCCACAACCTCTGATGACTCAGCCTGACATACCATCCTGACCATGTTTTGTGTCTGGGGACGCTCAAAATTTTACATATATAAATTAATGGTGATTGCTTCTTTGCTTTATGCCACTTAAGCTTTCAAAATGCTTTTATAGGAAGGCTCTACTTTCGGATAGTGGGGGAAACCAGTATATCCGTGGATATCTTTTTACAGGGATTGACTAGTATTGTAATATTAATTAGTTCCATCAAGTATAACTGTTTGAACCACAAATGTGGCATGGACCACTGTGACAATTATGCCCACCTTGGATATAAAAATCAGTTACAAATGACCCGTCCTCCCACCTAACAAAACATATTACAAAAACCTTAGCTTTTCTTAAAGAACAGGTGTTGAGGAACCAATTAAAAAATTCATGAACTTACTTTAAATATACAAGATGTTATGCACATTTAAAATTGTTTAGATACTATCTATAATTTTGAGAAGAGTACAATATTCTGAAGTCCAAATAATAGCTAGGGAACATCATTAGGTTAGTTATTGAAGGAAGCAGCATATATTATCCTGTTGGACAGCTGTGTAAGTCAGGCCAGTGAGGTTTTCAGCATGGTGTGTTTTTTCTTTGCTCATCAGGGAGGGAATTATGTATAATATGAAATCACCTATGTTACATGGGTTGCTGAGAACGGTATCGTGTTGCTGGTCTTTTCTGTTCACCAACTTTAAATTTTAAAAAAAGAGACCCCTCTATTTTCTAATGAATTGTAGAAGACTTCACAATGGATCAGCTGAAATGTTGTGGTAACAACAAAAGCAACATAAAAAATGAATTTAGTAGATCAAACAACTCCTGGAATTAAAATTGTTCGTTTATATTTTAAGATCAGTTTCTGTTTTAATTTTCAATCATTAACTTAAAACAACAGGGATGCAAAAACTTTTGGACTCCTTCAGGAAGTGGACATCAAAGCAGCAATCTCAATTACTGAAAGCATTATTTCATACTTAGATTTTTAAAAAACTTTTACATATTGGAATGTACTCCAAAAATTACTGCAATATATTGTTATAATGCAAGAAAGCCTGGTAGCAAAATAAATTTGTTCTGATGCTGGCAACTGTATGCTGTTACTTTGTATGGCATACACCAACATTTTACATGAATTTTATAACGCATGAAATAATTTCAGTCAGAGATAAAAAGATTGTCAATAAGATTAGTAATGTTAGTAAGAAAATGTGCCAGGCTATTATATGCATTCCCCCTACAGTAGGCTCTTTGCCTGGGACCTATCTTGCCTGCGATATCAGGCTTTCCTGTAAAACTTTAATGATACATTATCAATTTGTTTTTTTCTCAGTTATTTAATGTCATTCATGTTGACATTTGGCTGTACATACATATACAAATGTTTAAATTATAGGTGAGTATTCTTGGGATTATAGTTATTTAGTAAGCTTAGCTTAGTCTGGCACAGTGAGGCACACAGTGAGGATTGCACTCGCTACATTAGCAAATCGGTATGTGATGCCTGCTTGCTAACCATCATGCCACAGGATTATATATTGGATATTTTTGTATTTAGGCATTTTAATCTTTTTTTTTTTCTTTTTCTTTTTTTCCCCCTTCAGGATGAAGAATCTGATAGTGATGATGATGATGATACCATGGAGCTGATGGCTGAGCTTCAAAAAATCAAGAAAGAACGAGTAGCTGAGGCTGCAAAAATTGTGAGTTAAATTGATGGCATTTATATTTTATGCTCCCAAGCAAACTTATTACAAAATGAATCCTTATATATACTAAACTTTCTTTATGCAGCAGAAGGGCCAAAAGGGTAAGAAGATTATGTTGTACCAATGTTCCAAATGGAGAAAGCCTGCCTCGAAAATTAGCATTAGACATTTTGACTTTCACCTGGGCTTGAACACTACCCATTGGCGTTGACACCAGTGAAAAGTACACAACTATCTAATACACCAAGCAGGCCTTTTTATATATATTTATTTATATATGTTTATTTATATAT
>VCCN01004508.1:6306207-6318490 GCA_006491835.1 Architeuthis dux | reverse complement strand
TGCATAGCCTGAAATTTTCACTCTATAATGTTTGATCTATGTGATTAATAGAGAAGCATTGAAAAGAAAGGAGATTATATTAAAATGAAATATTTGTTGTGTAAAATAAAAGGTTTTTATCATTAGGCTATGGACTTGTTGATGTACCTAGGTATATGGTTGGTCCAAAAGTTAATTTTGTTTTTGTCATTAACTGGTTTTAGGAGTGTTTAGTTTTAACTAACTTCATTCAAAAAGATTGATTTTAATTGTATTGTGAGAGCTGTCATACAGGGTTGCCAGAAGGGGAGATAATCCTAGCTTTATCTCAGGAGACTTACCCAACATAGAATTTGGAAATCAAGCAAGTCTGGAGGCAGAGGTTCAAAACCAGGCTGGATGACAGCTGTCATATTGGCATGTATTGTTGTTTATTGATTCTAACATTAAAGTTGGAAGAAAATAAGCAACATTTTTTGGCATATTATACTTTTTTATCTTAAAGGTAAAAATGCAAAAAAACATTTGTCCAGTTTATGTATAAGGTACTCTGAATGATCGAACATGTCAGACCAGTTGTTGTGGAATTTATATTCTTCACAGCTTCAGTTCTGTTATAGCCAGTGTGAACTTTTACAAGTATAAAAATATGAATTGAAAAGCTTTCCATTTTTGCCTCAAAAAAATTAGCAAAAATTAATGGAATGAAATTATGATTTTACTGAATAATCATCAAATAATACATTATTTGAAAATAAAATATCAATTAAAAATGTTATTGTTGCTATTTTTAGGAAGCTGAACGGAAAGTAGAAGAAGAAAGAATTCGTAAAGAAAATATTTTGAAAGGCAATCCATTGTTGAATCAAGAAAAAGTTGATTTCAAAGTTAAAAGAAGGTAAATAAAATGTTTAAGTTTATTATCATTACTTTTAAAATTTTAAAAGATCTCTTATGTATTTTTGCTGTATTTTGATAAAAATTTCGGATTATTTTCTCACATCAAAAATGATTTCTCATAGATATTCATTTCAGTAAAATTAGTTCTGGTTCATGATGTTAAAGCAAGTTTTAAAAAAACAAACAAATTATGTTAACACTATATCAAGTGTTGTAAGATTTAAAGGAACTCAAGGAAATTGTGTTATGTATATTCCTATTGTGGATATTGAATTTAATACTAGAAATACTCTAATATTTTATTTTTACCATGATAAGTTGATCACGATACATTAAAATACTTTTAATAAGTTATAACCCTCTAAAGCTTTTTTAATGTAGAGAATGAAGCAGTCATGTAAAATCAAAGGTATCATAAAATATATTACCACCATATAAAGCAAAGTTTTTAAAAAGCAGCAAAAAATAAACTAATTGCCAAAGATCATATCAAGTTTTCTTAGCAGCAGTAGACAGAATCACTTTAAATATCTTGATTGTCTCATATTTGTTTCTGTTATATCAGAAAGATCAAGTATATTAAAAATCATAAGGAAAGTCTTTTAACAATTTAGTAGTATTGAGCACTAATATAATTACAATCTGTAGATTTAGACATCTGTAACACAAAGCATCTTCCACAATGATAGTAATTGTTTTCAAAATAAATTGCAGTCTCTTTATATATTTTTTGTTTTTCCATTAATGTTTAATTTTTTGAGTTTTGCACTTAAATTTTTAAAATATATTTGCAGGTGGGATGATGATGTTGTTTTCAAAAACTGTGCAAAGGGAGGAGATGATAAAAACGGTCGGGGTTTCATCAATGATACACTTCGTTCAGAATTTCACAAAAAATTTATGGAAAAATATGTTAAATAAAAAAAAATATTTCCATACATCTTTCTCAATATTAAATTACATTTTCATCTTTTCAAATTTACATTGCATATATTTTTGTCATCAAATTTCTGAGTGTGTTTTGGTTGATATTCATTTTTGTATCATTTTTTAGCCATCACCTACACCTACTCCCTTATTACAGAATACTGGGACTTGTAAATATATTAATCCAATCATCCTTAGTCTGGGTAAATAAACTCATTGATCCCTGATGCATTCTTTTTTATTTAATTTTTATTTTAAAAATGCTGTTCTTTACAATTCAGTATCATTTGCATATGTATTCTCCTTCATTATTTAAAAAAAAAATGTTTCTTATATATATAACATGTTTTAGTAGCTTTGTTTTTAACAATTTAAAAAATCTTACAACCATTTATACTTTACATATACAGTGGTACCTCTTCTCTTAACAAGGACAATCAGTTCCACAATGTCTCGTTAGATGAAAATTCGTTAAGTGAATAGCTAAACCTATGGGATTTCAGTAATTCGTTCCAAATAAAAAAAATTAAAAAAGAAAGCAAAATTTGTATTCTTACTACAGCATCTCTGCCCTAATCATGAACGTTGACACACAACGTATTTTGCTTTCTTTTTTCTCCTCTGTATACCTGCCTAAATAGAAATAAAGGACAAAAATATTGTATGAAACACAACAATAACTTTTTTATTTTTTAGCAATACAACAGGAAAGGAAAGAGGAAGAGAAAATAACTGTAAAAAGTGAGAAAGGAAGAGACATGCATGACTATTCGATGTTTTATTTGAACACAAAGTAGGAATCGTAACTACTCTGTTTTCGCTGTTTAAACCATTGGAAATATTTTCTACAGAAGTAGAAAAGAGTGTTTTTATTTTGAGTAAAGATTTTTTTCGGTAATCTTTCAGCATAGAGCTTCATATAGAGGGCGGATATTTTCAGCTAGTGTAAATAATGTAATAAATAATGCATAATACAATAATTAGTATACAGTATTTACCTTATGCTGAAAGCTGATAGGCTTATGGTGACTGATAGTGGTAGGAGATAAATTATTGCTTGGAAGGAGAGTCTACTTCCATTTAAGGTATTATCAATGTCTGATGTTTCACTGTCAGCTGGTGACAATGATTCTGCTTGAAAGGTTAACGATGGGGCAGCTCGAGGTTCAGAAGATGGGCCTGCTTTTTGTTTGGATGCACATGTAGCTGTCAATTGTTGTCTGCTTCCTCTTGTTGACTAACTGTCGAAAGTATCGACCATTAGTTGAGTGCTTTGGGTGTTTAGCAAACAGTTTTTTAAATCCATTCCACTTTTCAAGCATTGCAGTCACTTCTTTGGCATCGATTTTGTCCTCGGTCTCCTCACCACCACTCTCAGATTCTGACTCCTTTGCCAACTCTTGCAGATCTTCAGTAGTTAATTCCCTGCTATGTTTCTCCAATAATTCTTCAATGTCTTCGTCACCAATGTCCAAGCCTATATCTTGAGCAATTTGAAGCATTTCAAACTCAACAGTGGGTTCCTCTTGGTCAAAACCAAGGAAGACATGCACTACTGAGGGCCAGAACTTTTTCCTTGCAGAATTCATACAAACTGATGACAGTTCCCTCCTGACCTTTACAGTATTTTTGACTGCTTCCAAAATTCCAATGTCGGTTCCTTGTCTGCCTCGGTAGCTGCATGACATTAAGCAAACATATGCTTGGTGTATAGTTTAAAAAAATTTGAAATGACCTCAAAGAGATGTTGGCATCATGGCTTATTTCAACCCTGAAGTTGTCATTGTAGACGCAAGTTCTGTGGGAGTAGGCGCAGTCCTCACATAAGAAGGCAGTCCTCAACTATGGAACAACACTACTCCAAAACGAATAGGGAAATGCTGCCTGTGGTGTATGCAGCTGAACATTTCCATCTATATTTATACAGGTCAAAATTCACCATCACTACTCCTGGGCATTGTCCAAAGCCTGCCACAACCCGGATAGAGCGTTGGAGACTACGCCTCATGCCATACGAATACAAATTAATATATCGTTCTGGAATGGATGACCAGCGGACTACCATAGTCGACACTCTCATCAACTTGTGAGGAACAATGCAGCTGAGGCCTACATCCACTACATAACAAAAAACACGGTTCCCAAGACACTGACTCTGGGAGAAGTCAGAACAGCTACACAGCCAAGACCACTACAGTCACAATGGCGAACCCTCAGCTGATCAGATGCAACCCACTGCATCATGCAGAAATGACAGAGATTCCAGGACTATGTCCTAAAGTAAAACTTACAAAAAACATAATGCATACACCATTGGACTTTCTCAATCTAAAACCCACATTGACTCTTGTAGGGTCTTGTGCCACAAACTACTGGCTACTGTAATGTTCTTGTGTTTATGTGCCTTCGTTGTTCTTTTTGTGGTAGCTGTGTAAGATTAGAATGTGTTTTGATTCGTAGTCATGTTTAAGCGTGTTAAGAAAGGATAAAACACATGTTGATAAGAGCTATGCTTGAGCTGAACTGCGCCTTCCCTGTTCCTACTTCCGGTCCGCACTTTCTGGGACCAGAAACGGAATGGGGGCTGCTGGGTGCTTGCTTCGGCATGTTTATTGATTTAGCATAACATATATATGTATAAACATTATACCACTCACCTTTTTTTTAAAATTTAAAACTGTTCGTTTGCATGATTGTTTATGTTAAATTCTTTTTGTGTGTGTGCTATCATTTTGCTTTGTATTTTTTTTTTTTTAAAAGAAATGGTTTGTTGTTCTTATGTTGAGTGTGTGTTGGAAATGATTGAAATTATGTGACACCACCCGGATTGAATTTTGACCACCACGTGTTCCGAAGTGAATTTGGGTCACTGATTCTTTCGCCATCTTGGTTTTTGGTACCATGTGATATTTCGTTTATTTCTTTTCTCCTTTTACTTTGTGTTAGCTGGTGGCGTGTTATGTTGATATTTGTGGCTGAATGAATCGTTTTGTTTGTGTGATGTGATATCTTTTTTCCTTCGTTAGCTGGCATGTTCACGTGTTCAACTAGGTTTAATTTAAGGGGACCGATACTTTTTGTTTTTGTATCTGCTTTAGTTTGTGTACTTGCTGATGTTTTCGTGTCAGGTTGAAATCATTTAAGGGGACTGATAATCTGTCTGCGGATCTGCTTTTGGTTTTTTACTTCGAGTGTTGGCTGGATTGACTGTTTCGCTTTGTTTCGGCATTCCTTGGGAAAGTGTAATTTCTGTGGATCTGCTTTTGGTTTTTGTGCTTCGAGTATTGGCTGGATTGACTGTTTCGTTTCGTTTTTGTATTCCTCGGCAAAGTGTAATTTCTTTTCTACTTCATCTGTTTTTGCTGTGTGTGAACATCCACAGATAAGTGGCATTGCATGTATGTTGCATGCCATTGTATGTATTTTGGGGCTGGTAGTGGGTTGGTATACAAATAGACTCGTGAAAGCAGTGGAAAGCTATCAAGATGTGTTTCATGTCCTCGTGGTCTTAAGTCTCTGCTCGGTATATCTTCTATGATGCTGCGGTGAGGCAGCCGACACTCTTAGATTAGACACAAAATAAAATGATGGACCACACATCTCCTCCTTACTAAGAAGGGGAGAGCTATTATATCATACCTAACATCATACAGATATAAAGGGAGATAAATATCTAGAATTATCTTCCTTGGTGTTATCTAGATCATGACGGAAGTGAGTTCCAGTCATGTGCCGCACTAGCAGAAATAAAGGATGCCCATGCACAGAGATTAATTCTCATTATCTCCATGTGAACAACAATGCTTTTATTCTTGTCCTTTTTCCTGTTTTCTCTTTTGAGTGCGTTTCTCACAAGCTGAGAGACATTACATACAGTGCAGTGTTTTATAACATGCTTGTGGGATTTTTTGTTTATACTCTGCATGTGTGTAATTCAGTGTTATATTTCATTCTTTATCAATCTAGCCTGATAAACATATTGAGTTGAGAGCATTCTGGTTCTCAGGTTCTAATATGGCTGCTAATGCAAATTGGGCTTCTGAATGAATAAATTGCAATACTAATCCTATTATTTCTTTTGACAATAAAACAAAAGTATGTAATGACAAATGCAATTCAACTTATCTCAAAGTTAGATAACACAAGTCTGCTCATGATTCTTCATTCTTTAATTAGTCTCCATTTATTGTCTATCTTCCTATTGTCTATCTTCTACAACCTTTGAGAAGCTTCACTAATAAAACCGTTGTGGCTTAGTCATCTCACACTGCTATTGCTTATCTCAAACATATTTAGTGCATGAGCCACACATTATTTCGGTACTAAATTAGGTGCAAATTCTCTTTATAATTCTTTGGAGGGTCTATTACTATAGAGCTGGAAAAAGTCTGATAGTAATGAGTGCGGCAGCTTTTCACCTTTTTGACTATTATTTTAAAGATGACCGCCATGACATTATATTGGCAATATTTCGAAAACTAATTCATCTATCATGATGATTCTGTTGGCTATACCCACATTTTTCTGTTCAGTGAATCAGATAAAAAGCATTTTTAAAGCAATTTAGACAATTATTTTCTCTGTATCAAAAAAAATAAATATGGCTTCCAAAATAAGTCTTGATTTTGCTAATACTAAATGTTGTTGCTGTTCACCACAACATCTCTTAACCTCTGCAAGCCTCGTTTTAATTTATTGGAAATGTTTTCATATTACTGTTTATAAAGATCTGGAAATCACGCGTGACACAAGTAGGATATTTACCTACCATTAATGCAACAACTGAAATGGCAACAGCTGCTGTGATTCTGAAGAGAAGTAAAAGCACCATGGCTGATTTAAATGTTCAACATGTGGTGCTGGTATTTGACCAAGAACTACATGCAAAAGTCATGGGAAAACAAGGTGTAGTTGTGAGGATGCGAACAATTTCACATCATCTGCAATCAGCTTTCGATTTTCTCGGAAACAGATTCCAAGATGCAGGACTTAAGATACTCTGTATAGAGTCTGGCATCCTCATGGAAGGTTCAATCAATGTGATGGAAGAACATCAATATAACAGAGCTTTCCGAATACACAAATACGTGTATGAAGCCCTCTAAGGCTGGCAAGGCTTTCCAGAATGGTTGAATGAATTTCATTCGACCAAGAGGAGGTATTTAGAGCAAGCAATGGAGCTTGTATCAGAACTCCATGACAACCTTGTGAAGGATACACATGAGGAAACTTTGATCCACAAACTGTTTATTTGATGAGTAGCTTGACCATTTAAAGAGCAACAATGGATCCATGTCATCTTTCTGGATGTCATACGTGGACATGGTTGGAGGACTCCTACTTGGGTTACTGCGAGCTGCACGTGAAGGTGACTGGAATTTGCACATGTCCAATCTCTATGGAGCTTTGCCTACAACAAAGTGAACTATTTCCGTTATCTCCCTGTGAATTATGCCAGTAAGTCTTGCCATGAAGAACCCAAGGTCTACGCAGCATTTATGCAGGGATGTTTTTCAGTTCAACCATCCTCAGAAAACCCCTTTGCAAAGATCCAAGTTGACAACTGAAGAGACTATTAACAAGGACATAAAATCTCCTGAAGGTGTTAGAAAATATAGCTTAAAACAGTGTGGTGTCACGTTTCTACCTGACCGCTGAGTGTTTGATCAGAAGTGACATACACCATGTTGAACTCCAGAAGCCCAGGATTCTGAAAGATGAAGCAGCCATTGTTGCTATGACAGAAACATTAGAAATCCGTAATAATCCTTTTGATGGCGTTACTGATAAAATTATCAGCTTTTTAACATCACTCACGGCACCGTTAGACATATGCTCAAATTTTGGGTTCTCCATGGCAAGACTTATCTTCCGTTTTCTTTTCAAACATTTATGTATATGCTCATGATTGTCCACACGATATCCCCAAAGGTTCTCAATAAAATTTTGTGGAAGGGTGGACAATAAGCTATGATAGAATTTTGGGATGGATCCATGCACAAACACCTCCCCTATGTCATAGTTATATGTCCACACCACATAATATTGCCAAAAGTTCATGTCTCTCCACACGATATCTTCAAAAGTTCTCAATGAATTTCAATGAAATTTTGTGGAAGGGTGGACAATAGTCTATGGAAGGAGTGGTTAAATTTTGGGGGATCTATGCGTAACTACCTACCCTATATCATAGTTATATTTTTGTCTGTAAGTGTATTCCTGGACATAAGTCGGGGTTAGTTTGTATGTAATATGAAAGTTGTGAGATTCATACTTCTATCATGCATTTCTGGAAAGACCAGATACACAGCTTTCAGAAAAGCACTGGTAGCAATTGCCCCAATTTTGGTACCGATTTCCTAAAATTTGGGGTCGGGCTCATCCACTAATTACATTAAAATTGGCATCCAGCCTTATAGACAGAGGATTATCAGCTATTAACTGTGACCACTTTCCTATTCTCTTCTTTGGTTGAGTACTATTCACCCTTCCTCCACTGCCCAACTTCTGTCTTCTTTCTCTCTCTCCTAGCTCCTATTCTTTAGCACTCTAATCCCTTTCTATTAATTTTTTTCCTTCTAGAATAGGGGATAGGAAGAAGTTTATTTTTTCTAAAGAAAAATAGATTCAAAATAGGAAATGGCAAACTAGCTTTTACAAATGGCAAACTAGCTTTAATCAGACACTGTAATCCCGGTAATGTGATTGTTGTGTTGAATCAATTTAAGTACCGGACCCACATTTAAAAGATAGACCTATTATATTTCAAGTTTAGAAATTCCAAAATACAAAGGAAATACATGTCCACTTTTGCATAAATGCTGTGTGGTAATAAATGAATAAACTGTAAATTCAAAGAGGTTCGTATGTGCATCCGAAGTGAAAATTGGAGCATTCAAAGAGTTTTTCAGGCGATTGAACTCCTTCTTGTTTATTTTGTTATCACATTCTAAGGCCTTCTTCAGGTGTACTATCCAATCATTCTCAACACCCGGGGACAAAAAAGTGCCCGGGGGCAGTTGTACAATATCCTAGGGGAGGGTGATTGCCCCCTCTCACTACGCCTCTGGTACTATCCAAATGTAATGGTGGTAAACTGAAAATCTTCTCTCTAATGGCAGCAACACTTATAAGGTAGGATTTGGGTGTTTTCCTTTCCTTGTTAGGCCTGTATTTCCATACCATGTCCCTGTTGAGTAGCAGAAGCCACATTGAGTTGAATTCCGCAATGGTTGGTCACCCTCTCGAGGATGCCCCAGACGTAGTTGTCCAGGGGATTCAAATCAGGAGAGCTAGGAGGCCACATGTTGGGAGTCACATGATCCTGCTGAAACATGTACAAACAGCCTTTTTTGGTTGAACCTTGCATAAGGGTATAACGTTTTGTTTTTTATTGGCCCAAAATATTGTCTATATACCTAACTTCATAAAACCACCTGCTGACCAGCTGTCAGCATTGGACAACTACAGGGTCATGTGATGAGCTAGTCTTTTAATTTAATTGAATTAATCCTATTAGGCAATACCGACCTAAAATCCAGATATTTTATAAAACCTAGAAGTATTCTAACTAAGATCAAGTTGCAGTTACAAATTTGCAGCCATCTCCATTAGATTTGGAAATGCCAAAATTGACCTGACCTAAAATTGGCCTTTAGAAGTCAGCACTACCTACCATATGTTCATTCTGTGGTCAATTTACCCTTCTACACAGAATTGCAGCCCCCAGGATGCAGCCATCTCCATTAGATTTGAAAATACCAAAATTAACCTTTATAGGTCACCAGAGGTCAGTACCACATATACTATGTTCATCCTGGGGTCAAGTTACCCCTGAACATAAATTTGCAACCTTTAGGGTGCAGCTCTCTCCATTAGATTTGAAAATGCCAATATTGACCTGATCCCAAATTGACCATTAGGGGTGACATGGGGTCATCACAACCTATCATATGTTCATCCTGGGGCAAAATACCCTTATACACAAATTTGAAGCTTGTATACCCTTGGATAGTAGGGTGCAACTGTGTTTATAAAAAACATAGAAACAATGAGAGAACAAAACATTCTTCGTCTTTATAGTATTATATATATATATTCATGTTCATGGAGAATTTGTAGAACTGAGCAAAGAAAAGCTGTACATGTAGACTTTAGCTTGATTGCCTCATAAAGACTTTATCATGATGGCATTTGGCAGATTGGTCCCTGCATTTGAAGTGTGTGAAAGCGATGGTATACAAACTATGCCAGAGCACTTTTAATGTACCTGAGAACCGTTGAGAGGCTACCACCAAACATCCTTGTTCATTTCAAGAATGGAAAAAATATCATGCAGCATATAGAACTGCATCTCCAGTGACATGTCTATAGAGTCTACCTGCATGGGATATGGGCAAGGCCGGGCTGGAATTGTTGGAATCACACTCAAACAAGAAACCCTGAAAAAAAGCTGAGAGGTGACAGAAATGATGACAGATTCCAGAGGACTCACACGGAGGAGCCAGTTGCTCATATAGATAGTGACAAGAAAAGAGACAGAATCAGAAAGAAGATTGCTATGTGCATCCACCCTCTTGATCCAGATGTATATGCAGAGCAGCTTGTTAATATCACCAATGGTTCTCTTGCTCTGCTTTCACCATTGCTGAGGAGCAGGTTACTGAATTTGAGATTTTGTTACCTCAGGGATACTGGAATACTATTGAAAAGAGAATTACAATCATGGCTGTGATGAGAAAGGGAGTTACAGTTGGCCCTAAAGTCATGTATGACACAGAACTGATCTTCTCGTGCATTATGGGATTACAGGCCATCTCTAGAAATGTGGATTTCAAAGAGGTTCTCTCCTATGAGCTAGCACACATCCTGAAAGCTCTGATGATTATGGGGAAATGAGGATCTGCAAGTCCAAAGCAGATTTCAAGAAGAAAATGAGGGTTGAGATGTCTGTGAGGAATGCTGACCAGATGGACTGTACTATTCTGGATGGCTGTGCAGTACTATGGGTTGTTCCATGGGTAGCATTGTCAAAACAACCAAGCGAGTCTTTCAAGCAGTATTTGTAGTGAAAATTGAGAATTGGTGATGTTTATCTTTGATAGTACCTATCAAAGATAAACATCACCAATTCTCAATTGAGTTTAGCACAAAGTGTTCTGCTCACAATGCTAGAGGGTCTGGTGGCTGCAACTTTCCACTTCCCCATCAGAACCAAGTTCTCAACATCGCAGAGAATAAGAAGCAACTTTACAGATCATAGTAGAAACTCTTGTGACTGAAGCCACAGTTTCTGGAATATAACAGAGCAAACTAGTTGTGACTGGCCAGGACCATACGCCTACTGAGATATCAGCAGGTTGCATCATAATATCAAGACAGGATCTAAAGACCATGAGGAGTCAGATGAAATTGTAGTGGCACATGCTATCTATGCAACAACTGAGGAGGAGCAGCATGTCAGAGTTGTTGCAGATGAAACTGATGCCTACATTATGCTGCTGTATCTGCCAATCCCTCACTGCCCACATGACATTAATTCCTACATGCCAGGAAAGAGCCGTCATTGACATAGGAGCATTGATATACAGTAGACAAACTTGAAGAATTGATGATGTGACCTCTATGACTGGTGCTAGAGTGAAGGCATGGATGGCAAGGACCGGGAGAAAGACTGTAGCTAGAATGCCAAAGCTCTGCTCTCTGCCATCAATATCAGAAGCCTTCGGGGAGAATGTAAAGAGAGCCCATCTCCAGTGTGTTATCTGGAGGATGGCTCTTCATGAACCCCCAAATGCAGATCCCACTGAGTATGAAGAGGAATGAAGAAACCAAGTCCCTCCAGCCTGTCACACTCCCTATGTCATGACAACCTGCACCAGATTATGTTGTGATGGTAGTCTGTTCAAGTCTGTTACTCATTATTTCATTATTTTATTTTAGATTCAAAACTTTAATGGAAAGATAAACATTAATCAGTAAATGAGATCAAATATTCATACTTAAATATTTAAATCAGTACATAAGAATTGATTTTACTTGTGTGAACAAAATATAAAGATTGTACAATACAACCTATCCAGTTTTTTTTTTCTCTTCAATTTTATGAGTCATTGTGGTGATCATGTTAAATTATTTGAACGTTCAAGAGTTTCCCCATCAATTTATGAATGCCCCTCTTGCTGTTCATCTAAATGTTAGTGCAAGTTAGATTCAATAATATTTTTATTTTGCAGAAAATTAAACATGAGTGAAAAGTAGTGTTTTTTTTCCTTTTAATTATGAAATTTCTAAATTTGATCAAAGCTAAAGAAAAGAAATATGTAACTTAGCTTCCTAATAAAATTAATAAAGGAAAAAGTGGAAAACAGTTTATAAATTTTATTTATTTATTTATAAACGGAAGTGAATAATTTGGCATTTAAATAAAATATCGCATCAGATAATCTTATTACTTTCATTAATAGGGTTCTACTGG
>VCCN01004508.1:6268255-6305313 GCA_006491835.1 Architeuthis dux | reverse complement strand
TCTCTTTCCCTCACGGCGACCAGAGAAGAAGAAATTCGATCGGCCGTTATGCTACACTGTACTGTTTATATATGTATGTATTAATGTTTACATATGTATATGTGTATGCTTAATCTAAATAAACATGCCGAAGCAAGCCACCCAACAGCAGTAGCATAACGGGCGATCAAACTACTCCTCTTCTCTGGTCGCCGTGAGGGAAAGAGATGTTGAGGGAGAGAGAGAGATAGTAGTTTCAGAGAAAGTCAGGGTGAGATAGAAAGAGACAGACGATCATTTCCTCCGCGGAATGCGATGATGATGATGTTTCTCCATCCGGGTCCGCCGACGGGAGTCAAATTTCTCTGTGGAGGGAAAATCATTCCGGACAGAAAACTCTCCCACGTGTGTAGAGAGAAAAGACGACAAAATCCACGGAATCTTCAAATTTAAAGAGGTTTTATTTCCATACTACGCAGGTCAATTTCTGGGCTGGTCTGCGGATTTCGTTGAGGTACGGAAATTCTGTTGCATGTCGTTGTCTAAAAGAGTGGGTCACTTTTCAGGGCTGCTACTACTACGGATTCAAATTTCCCACTGGTCACTGCTTCTAACAGGCTGGCGGGCGGGGACACCGTCCCAGGCCCTTGACGCCCAACTGCCTCCCGACCCCAACTAACTCCCTTCTGTTTCGATCTAGCCTTTATATATGCTAATGGTCATAACTCCTCCTCCTTTTCAAATCTTCAACAGTTTTTTTAGTAATACGATCCTCCAGTTGGTCACTTGGGCAGCTTAACACAGATTTCAAATCTGACAAAGTTCCTATCCCAACTGGCTACTGGTAACATGATCTGGGTCTATTTCGTTACACAGCCCCCACACCATTTCCGGGCCTGGGAGTGAGAGCTGGTAAGGGACCAGGCTGTAAGCACATCTTTTGTTCTCTCTCCTTTCTTTTGTAAACACAGCTAAAATATGGTTCTAACACAGCCAACACAACTAAAAACAGAAAAGAACAAACGAACAACAAACAACAGACATAATAACAACAATGTTACAAAGGCGACAAGGAAAATGAATGAAAGAAAACACCATAATACTGGCCACGAAGAAAACAAAAAAAAATATCCGACCAACCTGTGAAAAAATGCATCTCCCGCATTTTCCTATTTTTGATTGCAAAACAGAATGGAAAATCATCAGATGGAAGAAATTGGTTACCAGACTAAAAACCCTATACATCGCACACATGATCAACAACAATATCTGGTAGAGGGCCCTGCTTCTATGTGTTCGGTGGGGACAACTTAAATGACGTAGTGGAATCACTATCAACCACACAACTCCTGCCATGAGAAAACCCAACACATTTTGAAACACTTACATTTATTCGAGAAATGCCTTGTCAAAACTGAACAGCAGTTAGCTGCAACTCTCGAGAAAAATACCACAGAGAACCAACAACAAAAAGAAGCCACACAAAAAACAATTGGCGGCAAAAACATCACCAAGATTAACGAAGACACACAAAATGAACTGAAAAGCCGATCTGAGCTAGACATTATCATTCCCCTTAAACAAACCCCAACTGAAAATGTGAACACGCCAGCTAAGACAAAGAAAAAGAAATAAATAATGAAAAGTACACAACAAAAGCTATCAAAACATCAACAAACACACAAAATGTAAAACATAATCGAAACAACAATCACACAAATTAAGAATTACATACGACGCACAAAACCGAAAAACGAAGGTGGCACCATTAAGAACAAAGACGTTTACAGTGACCTAGATTCATTTCGAAACACATGGAGCTGGATTAAGTTCCATCCTGGTGACATCACATGAAACTCGATTCCACCACACACTCGCTCAACATTAATTAACAAACTATTTCCTTTAAAAAAAAGAATAATAACACACATATGCACAAAATCTTTTTTAAAAAACACACTAAAACCACTTATCTGATAAAGCAACACTTGAAAACAGAAACGAAAACAAAACACAGAACAATTCCAATTTATTTCAATTTGAAGTTTAAAAAAGAAAAGGTGAGTGGGGTAGTGTTTATATATGTATGTATATGTGTATGCTTAATATAAATAAACATGCTGAAGCAAGCTACCCAACAGCCCCCACTCTGTTACCGGTCCTGGAAACGAGGGCCGCTGGTAAGGGTCTCTTGACCAGACTATCACATGTAATGAATTTGTACAAATCTGCCACATTGAAAAAAATATGCTTGTAAAAATGTTTTCCTTCTTATTTGCAGACATACTAAGTCTCCCATATTTTGTTGATTATCTTGGTTTAAAATTATGTTAAGATAGGTTTTCAGTATATTGAAATAGCTGTTTTAGAGCTTCTAGAATTGAAAATTTTCTTTGCTCTGCAACCATGGTGGGGGGTGCATTTTTTAGGAAATCTCCCTCCTGACAATTTCTAAACCTTGGCAGGTATGGGGATTTTCAGTGTAATTTTATGTTAAATGGACTCCTATTTTGAGAACATTCTTTAACCCACTGTGACACTGATGTCACATACAATGTAATTGATCAGCACAGTCTCTGATATAATATTATATTTTTATTTATATTTCATTCACTGCATGCTATCAAAATATAAATAATAACAGTAAAATTTAATCAAATAATTATATTAAATCTATTATGCTATTTACTTTTCTTAGGGCTAATCAGCTAATTAGATGGATAACATCTAGGTTAGCATTAGTTACATATTTGGCATTCCAAGTACTGAATTACCATCCTTACATTTTTTTACCTCTTAGGATTCAAGTCTTGCATCAGAAATATAATGATAAATTTCTGTGAGATGATTTTTTAAAGAAAAGAAACTACTGAAATAGTGTCAGTGGAAGACTGCATCATTTCAAATGGTCAGTAGGAGATATTTTTATCAGAACAATTATTAACTTCAAGTGGGAGAATCCACAAAATATCACATTGCTCATTATATAGGTAAATAATATGTTACAACTGATATTTGAGACCAAAGGTGCTCACAGAAGAACAAAAAAATATCCTTGTTTAGACTTCTGGGAAGATTTTCTCTCCACATGCATTCCTTATATAGGATGGGAATAAGTCTTGGCTAGTACCACTTTGGTTACGTAGCTTCTTTGAAGTTTTTAAGAAAGTGGGGCTTCCTTCTTTTTTTGGTGAGAGTTTTGATTTAGGTCACCAGAAGGTCACTTTTTAACTAGGTGTCACTCACCAAGTCAGTGAACTTCTGGTTGTTTCTTCTTGAAGTTATTGGGATTTGGTAAAGTTTTGATATTTTGGTCAATTAGTAAAGTTCAGGACCTGAACTTTACCATTTATCTAAAAATATCTAGATCTAGATATAAAATATCTAAATTGGCAGCACTAGAGGAGGAACCATTTCTGTTGTTCTTGGGGATGCTTCTGTTGTTACTGCTGGTGCTGGTATCTAGGTGGCGCTTTTTAGACATGTGGCCAAATGGCCAGAATGGTCGTCAGCTGTTAAGCATAATCTGTAGCTGTGGATAGCGTTGAAGTTTTTTATGGAATACTCTCTAATGCCAGATCCTAATCAGACGATATTCAATTATATCATTTATTTTTACCTCTTTTCTTTAAAATAACCTCCTAGTAAAGCATATCAGGGCTCAGTGTAGACTGGGCATTATTATTATTGAAAAGACAATACGAATGTACATTGATGTGTTGATAGTTTGGTCAGCTGACGAATAAAGAAAACTGCAAGGACTTCACAAAAGCTTTGATCTTCTTTTTGTCTCATCCTTTTGATGCATGCCTGCACACATGCATATCTGTTCACACACTCATAACATGGTAAACATTACACCAGTTCTTAAGTGCACCACACCTTTGATGTTGTCAAGCATCTGTTCCGCTACAATAAATCAAAGACACCGGAATGCAAAATCTAGTAAATTTCTAATACTTTGTCATGATTTGAACTTTCGGCAAGCCAGTCAAAAGCCAAGTACACTAACCATTATGCCCCGATAACACTTGTAATGTAATTGTAATTTTGCTAGGATGAGGTTTTTTTTCCAGTTAAATGATCGTAATTATCTAAATGAGTCACATTATATTATTTTTTCTTCAAATAAATTCCTGTTCCAATCCAATAAATTTTTCAAATAAAACAAAAAAAGATACACTTTTAAGATTTAGAAAAACTTAAAATTATTTTTCTTTTTGCTACCACATATAGTTTTTTCTTGGCCCCATGTAAGTAACTTAATCAATGTTCATTATTTTTATTTTTATTTCACAAAGTATTTAGCACCCCGTCAGGTGTGATAGAAACATATCTATTATTATTATCATAAAGCATTTGCCAATTTAATACGTTTTGCACTAAATTCAGTGCATTTCTTGTTTGGCAGTGCTAAATTAGCGTGGACATGCTTTTGACCATTTTTAGTATTTTTTGGTGTGTTTTGGCCATTTTTGGCTATTTAAAAAAAATACTGAGCACTTCTATTCACGGCCCCACTGGACCTAATGGATGGCCCCCTCCTACTCACTTTACCCTGGCGACGAGAGAATGTTTATATGTATGGGAGAGAGAAACAAGGTTTATATGTACGAGAGAGAAAACATTTAATGTCATTATAACAAGCTACAATCCAAGTCTGGACCTTTTACCCAGCTTAGACACGTACTTCATCTAGTTTCTTTTATATTCCAATAAGGCTATCTAGGCATTTCATTCAATTGCAATCATTGTTTTATATTTTTATTCTAATTGACAGTAAATCTATTTTCTATAATTTTGCTTGGACAATTGAATCTCTTCTTCCTATCTTTGATGTTGTCAACACAACATTTCAGCTGAAACGTGTTGACAACATCATAAAAAGTAAGATTCAATTGTCTGAGCAAATGTTTGAACTACTAGGTTTTTTCAGCATTATCAGAACATTAAAAAGACACTTGCCAGGTTTCAAGTTTAAATAAAAATTATCTTAAAATCTTTTACACAGCCTACAAAACTATGTAACTCATTTTTACAGTTGACATCAGCCTGCTTGCTCTTGAATGACAATTACATATAATTGCTGAAAATGATATATTCTGAAATATACTATTTAAAACGTAATTTTTGTCACTAAATCTTGCATTGGTTGGTCTGCTTATTAGAAACCATCAACCAAACATTTCAACATAGGTTTCTTCAGTTTTTAAGTGATTTTGGCTAGCTGGCTATCTAAGTATGTATGTGTCACGCACACACGCCGCACCAATGGAGCTAGAGAGCTGAAAATTTGAACATTTACTCCTTATTATGTCTAGAAAAGAATGATATTTTGTTTTTTGAAAATTCCCCCCCAAAATATGTTTTTAGTAGCGGGGCAATTTACAATGCTTAATTGGTCCCTTAGTTTGTGTCCCGCAGCGTTCCTGCTTGTTTTTTGAAAATTCTGACTTTTTAGTGATCACTGCCCAGCAGAAAACAAGAGGAGTAACTTATTCATTGATCACCCCCAACACAGCATGCTGCCAATGTTGATCATGTGATGGTTTCTATTGAGTGACTAACAAGACCTGTTTAATATTTTGCTTTTATATAATTTTAAATGCCTAAAAATAACTTTATTAAATTGTTAAATGGTGAAAAGTATCATTTTGCAATATAGGTGTTTGAGTGATTACTAACTTTTCTGTATCCTCAGTGTAAAGATACAAATTTCATCAACAGTGATGGAAATGGGTTTTGGGAACTAGATATATGGTACGGTTGGTTTTGGGGAACTAGATATAGAGTAATGACTCCATTAAAAATAGGAAAATTGAGAAGTAGGTATACGCCATGCTCCAACATACCCCCCCCCCATTCCCACCACTGTTCATCAATATATCTGAATATATTCCCCCCAAAATTACTCAAAATTCAGATCAGAATAGGACATATCTAATTTTCCTCTAGGAAAATGAAACCACATTTTCTTACAATGATATATTATATCACTTATTTTATATTTGAGCAAAATATTCCTAAATAAACTCGGAGACATATAGTAAAATGATTTACATTTCTAGTGGATAACTTAAAAGGTAAGTAATTAGAATAAAAGAGATATATGTCAGTTTGGCTTGGTGATATGATTGGAAAAAGTAGAATATGACATTCTACTTGATACATTAGGCAGAAAAATAGTAAAATTATTATGATACCAGATTTTAGATAATAATTTTGGAAGCCTGGGTATGATCATTTTTTGACAGTAAGGAAGGGGATCAAAAATAATATTTTCTGTATGGTAATGTATATTGAAATACAGGTATATACATTTTTTTAAAAATTAGGGTTCCCACAAGGCAGGTGAAATATAAGATTAGAATGTCAGAGTTTTTGATTTCATCTTACATTTTAGTCATTACTGAGTTAGCTTACCTAGGTAAACAGTGTCTAACCAGTAAACATATATATATCTTGATATGGACTCTGCAGTTAAAAGATCTGTCGTTATAACTATCAAATTTAAGGATAAGTAAAAAATCAGATGAACTCTATGATGTAGAGGCAGTGGAATTCCAATATACTCTGGAATCAATTATGAAGTGTATTCCTAGTATTTGTTAAAATATCTCTCTCCAGGAATAATATTTGTATAAATAATATCTGATAACTAAAGCTTGTGCAAGTAGAATTTTCTTAGCTATTTGGTTGATTTCCAATGGATGAAGTCTTTTGGAGCAACTCGTTATATGGGACAATTTAAAGAAGTCAAAAAGAATCAAATTAACAAGCCCCATTAATTGAAAAGCATACCCCTCGTGTTTATCCATCTTTAGTTATTATGTATAAAAATGACCAGAAGTATGGTCATATGAAAGAAAGATAAATATGCTTAGGATAATATTAGAATAAATTTTACTCCAAGACAGCATGCATCAGGTTTGTTTGGTTGTAAGTGGAATAGAAAATGATACTGAAAATGTAGGAATCAATATAGAACAAGGCATCTGGTGTGTATCCTGGGGTCAGGGGATCTGGAACCCTGATCGGGCAAAGCAAAATTAAATTTTTTTAAAAATAATCTAGATAAAGAAATTTTATGAAAAAAAACAAATAGTCCCAATTAATCAAAAATTAACCATAAAAACAAAAATTTATTATTTGTAGAAATAAATTTTTGGACATAACCCTTCCCTGCTTGAATTTTTTCCATTTGGACCCCACTGCTTAAAATCCTGGACCCGCCCCATGGCATTCAACGGGCTGATCATCACTTTCTCAAAGCTATCTTGTCAGTACTATCTACTGCACTTGTCAGCACAATCTATCTGACCCAGACTACTGCAAATGAAATCAGATATTGTATCGATTCTCTAGTGCTGTGGTTCCAAAACCTTTTTGAATCTCTATGATCATAGCTTATAGTGACCCACCTAAATTTATTGGAAAAAATGCACTAAATATGGAGAAACATTGAACATTCATGATTATGTTTTTAAAATTACATTTCCATGAATCTTGGATACAATTTAATTATTTAATGAGCAGCATGTGTGGGATGTGCCTGTTTCTTGTTACTGTTGAGAATAGCATTGATATCCACATCAATGCAAGCTATTTTCAGGTGCAAAGAATTTGACAGTTGAAGTTTGTTTCGAAGTTTTTTCATGAAACCTGGAATTTTGTCACAAACTGCGAATATATTAATTCCTTCTACTCCTTGCAATTACAAATTCAGTTTAAGTTTTGAAAATATATCTGCTAAATATGTCAGCCTAAGAACAAATTTCTTGTTGCGCAAATATCTCACAAAATCGCTTTTCACTTCCAGAAAAATGCGACTTCTTCGCAGAGTTCTGTAAGTCTTGTTAGCACTTTACCTCTGGACAGCCAACGTGCCTCTGTGTGCAGAAGAAGTGATTTATGGGTTTATCTCCTCATACAACTTCTCAAATGAGCACGATTGCAATGGCTTTGACTTAATAAAGTTTACTATTTTAACAGAAGTGTTCAGGACATTTTTAAAATTATCAGATATGGATTTTGATACTAACGCTGCCTTGTGAAGGTTACAGTGAGTCCATGAAACATGAAACACTACATTTATTCCAGTCGAGGCTTTTTGTTTTTACATAAGTATCGTCTGTCTTAAATATTTCATCGCTAGAACTTCGAATAATTGGCTCACAGTACAACATATCTTCATGAGTTTCAGTTTTCCATGTAACATACAAAAATAAGTAGCTGGCACAAGCCTTGTATATGAGTAGATTCGTCTAGTTGCAAGGAGAAAAATTTGCTTTCACCAACTTTTTGGGACATCAATTCTATGCGCAACTGTGTTATTTGAAATAGGATTACTTCTTTTGCGTTTTTATCACCAAAGATAACTTCAACAGCCTCTTTTATAGCTGGGAGAACAAGGGATTCGCCAATTGTATGTCGCTTTCCCGCTTTCACGGTTCTCAAACTGATCAGGTAAGTGACATACAAAGCTTTTTCATTGATCTTACTATAATGTGACATAATACCTTTTGCCGTCTTCATTTTTTAACTTTCCTTCAAAAATCTTGACTGGAGAGGATGTTTTATATTGCATGTCATTTAATCCTGCATATCTCCAGTGAATTGTCAAGACTTTGAAAGTCTACAAATCAATTATTGCTAAATGACAAACTTACAGAATAATCCTGCTGATGGAAATATTTTCAGTTGTAATCCTGTAAAACAACCTCAGTAATACTAGTTTTACACTACATAACTATCTTAAGATCTTAAGACATCTCCAGTATTTGCTATCAGGGCCTCTAAGAGGGGGGTGCATCACAATGAGGGTCCAGAGGTCCGAGAGAGTTAAAGGGGGCCTGAGAGTTAAACTACTAAGTTGATGCAATATGTCAATTAATGAAATAGGTTGACTAGTGTTTACTTGTGAGCAAGTATAGCATGGGATGCTAAAAGGGTTATAGCAGATGAAAACAGGATGGTTAAAGGACAAGGGTGTCTGAGGGTGAGAGAGCTGACAGCTTTGTACCTCCTTCTAAAATTCCTCTCGGAGGCCCTGTTTGCTATATATATAAAACATTCACTTCAAAACAGGAAGTTGCAAGAAATAACTGAATACATCTACTTCCTTTTGTCTGTCTATCTATCTTTGAGAGTTGTATATGACTTAGCAACCCACATTGTCCTTCATCAATTCTTTGTTGTTGATATCAGGCAATTCTTTTTAGAATAAATGAAAATCCTGTTGATTAAAGTACATTGACACAGTTTATTTTCTTAATATGAAATCATAGTTTTTAAGTGAAACAATTTAGTATAAATTGAAGTCGCTAGAAGTTTGGAACCTGGCCATTACTGGACTACAGAAAATGACCTTTAAGATCCATTTATTCAACAAAAGATTTTAAAATTTCCCCCTTTTATTTCTTTAAATCATACACAGTAGACGATCCAACCCCATAGTACTCACACAAACTCTTTACAGAAATTCCTACATCTAATTTTTTCAGTAACTCCATCCTTTCAAGCATAGATAATGTTTTATGCTTACACTTTTTAGCACTAGTACCATTTTCTGCACCTCTTGGTCTCTTCGATGACATCCTGAAGGGGCTAAAATACAGCTGAATATATGAAATTAACAGGACTGTGTCACTAAAACACTCGGCTGCAGTATAAACAAAGTTTGGCGCCTTAGCACTGCTAACAGTGCCGCCCTGGTGGCAGATTCACAAACTAATAGCAAGCAGATTCAAAATGTGCCGGACCATGGGAGTTGCCAGACCACAGAATGCCGGATTAAAGAGGTCCAACCTGTATTATTTACTTTAAAAAAATTATTTTCATTAAGATTCAAATTTTGGAATTGCAATTTGGACTTATTAATTGCAAAATGAATTATTTTGAGTGAAAGGAGATAAGTTTGTTATGATTATTATCATCAAATTTAAACTTATTATTTATGTAGAATTAATTCAAAATTGACAGTTTGCAAAAATTTGTAAAAAGTTAATATTTGGTGTAAATAGATTTGTGACTGGTATAAATAGAGTACTGAATTGTTATCCAAGTATAACATAATATCTTATCATAAATTACTATATTTAATAGATTATAACAGTATTTCCTTTTTAGTTATATTTAATGAATTTCTAAACCTTATTGTACAGCATTACTACAGTTAAAAAATATCACAAATTATTCAATGGAATTGACATAGCTATTAAGATGAAATTTATATTTAACTATAGACAAATTATTAAAAAAATGTTATTTGAAAACACCTGAAAGATAGGATTTACTAATGTCAAAGTATATTTTAAACAAATAGAGAGCCAAGTCAAAAGCATTTTCTGGCCCACACTAAAACTAGTGATGGGACTTCTGTTTGCAAACAACACCGCTTTAGTTTCCCACTCAGAGTCAGCCTATAACAAGTGACATCCTGTTTTGCAGGCTTGCAGAACTCTTCAGTTTGAAAGTCCGTCTGAAGAAAACTGTCATCTGTCATGAACTTGCAACTCGACAAGAGTACCACTCACCTTCTGTATCTATCCGCTCAACTAAGCTGGACACAGTCCAGGAATTCACCTACTTGTGTTATATCCATGGACGCTAAGCTAGACGAGGTTAACAACAGATTGGCAAAGGCAAACCATGCCTTTTGGTAGACTGTACGTCTCTGTGTCGTCTAAGTGTCTCTGGACCAATAAGAACTTAAGGAAAGACTCTAAAATAAAGGTCTACAAAGCTGCATGCTTTCCACTCTCCTTTATGGTGCCGAGTCTCATGCCTTATGCCTCCTCAAACACTTCCACTAGTGCAGCCTCCACACCATTCTCAAAGTGCACTGGTGTGACTTCATTACAAACACAGAAATCCACAAGAGTGCTGACATCTCTAGCATTGAGGCTGTGCTGCGAAAAACACAGTTGCGTTGGGCAGGCCATGTTTTGAGAATGGAAGATTATTGACTTCCAAAGAACCTTTCGTAAGCTGGACTCTGGCAAATGAAACAGAGGAGCGCCATGAAAGATATACAGGGATTCCCTAAAAAGGACCCTTGTCTCTTGCAAGCAACCTTCCTTACTGAAAACAGAGCAGAGGAGAGGAAGCAGTGCCACAAACTTGGTGTTTCCTCATGTCACCAGTACTTTTTCTGCACCTGCCATTGAAAGGAATCTTGATTATTGCATATTTTTGCATATGAAACTAATCCATGTTTGTATAACATTTAAATAAAACATGGACAGGCAATGAAGTTGGAAGGGATAAGGGAGAGTATGAGAATATACAGGCAAAGGGTGAGAGAAGAACAGAGGCATGAAATAATAAATAATCTTAATTGTCAACACCTGTGGAATTTGTATGGAACTTAAGTCATCTGGTGCATGATTTTGAGTAGATTCATTTTGGTCAATTTGAACAATTGTTTGGAATAATTTTGATAAAGCAAGTTTGAAACAAGGTACCAACTTTGAAATCCGACAAAATTGATTCTGGAGAAAGTACTGTTGATACATTGAAAAAAGTGATTTTATTAGCAGTGGTGGAAATGGGTTTAAGAACTAGGTATACAATAAGGCTGGGTTTGGGGAACTAGGTATACAGTAGTGTCTCCTAGACATTAAACATATAAAAGACCTGGAAATTGAGTACCCTCCCATTTTCATCACTGTTTATAAGAGATGGAAGTGACACCTTTTTTTAGAAGATCAATGTCTCCTGAATATGTGCAATCCATAAACAATTGTTAAAATATTATATCAATTTATAGAAACTCCTGTCTGTTTATTATATAGATATTAATTAAGTCTCTTACATATTTACACCTCACTGGGTCGAGCGGACCCTGACTTACCTGACTATATTCCAACTTTTGGGCTATAGTCAGAGTTTCTGTTTGCTAAGGTTATGATAAATGGTAGCAAATCCTGTTTATCTTTTTGCTCAGGCTGATTACCCTCCAGCAGTGAGTAAATAGTATTGATCGGAAAATAACGAATAAGCCTCAGGTGGGATTCAAACCCATAGTCAGGGGAAGCACTGTTTAGCCCGGCCTGCTTTATCAATTAAGCCACAGAGACTTCAACTGGAAACAGAAGATCGAATAACACCCTTAAACCCATCCTTCATTCCGATCATTTGTTTACATTCTGGTAGTTACAGTATGTTAGGTATAATTTTATCCCTTCAAATTTTGATATATAAATATTAGTTACAGCAGGTCTGATTAGTCCCCCAATCACATGACCAACGTCTTTTGGCAGCATGCCGTATTGGGGGTGGTCAGTTAAAAGATTTGAAAAATGACCATCATTTTTCTTCTCTGCTCAACAGAGACACAAGATGGAATTCTTTGTTTAACAAAGAAAGAAACTAAGAACATTTCCATGTTAAAAATTATAGAACAAGCTGTACTGCATGTAGCTGCTGCTAGTACAGTGATAAATTGAGAAAAAATAATTTCACAAACCAGGTGTCCGTGGGTGAAGAATTGGGGTGGGAGCAGCCAGGTGTCATCATATGGCGCTTCGTGATGAAAAGCGATGTCCTCAAGTTTCACCTGGCCTTGTCTCCACTGAAGAGAATTTAAGTAGGACCAAAAGTCTCCAGGGACACCCCTGGTGAATTGGTGAATATTTCTCCTCACGAAAAGGGGATTCCAAATTTGATCGTGCCGAAACTGGGGTCAGAATAACTTGACCTTATGACACTGCGGTTAATGAAAAACACGTGTTTTACACACACGCATTTCTTTGCCCATATTAAGAGCCCTGAGACTCCACCATATCCAGTCTTGCAAACCAACCTTCAGGGCAGCACACGGTTTCCTTCTCCTCAGAATCACGACACAAAGGCCTAAAGAGAATCTACAACCGGCAAAGGGCGAATTACAGTAAATGGGGCTAAATTTTCACCTTCATCTCAAACTTCTATGCTCTAGTTCAATTCATTGTGAACTAGGATAGCCACTGCAATAAGCTTCATGAACTTATTCCATCCTTGTGTAATTATTGAGTCATTGTGTGTTCAAATGCTGCGTATGTTGTATATCGATGATTCCTACTGTTTTAACCTCATTTGTATTTGCCTAAATTCGCAGCTTCATCGTCATATTGCAGTTTTTCTACGTTCAAATGTTATGTTTATTTACAATGTTTTAACCGTTTATAGGTATTTTGCCTAAATTCGCAGCTTCATCGTCGTATTTCAGTTTTCTTACGTTTGAACGTAAACGTTATGAATGTCGATTTGCGATGTTAACTGTTTATATGTATTTTGCCTAAATCGTGGCTTTATCATTGCATTGCAGTTTTCTACGTTCAAACATTTCATGTATTTATAATGTTTTAACCGTTTATATGTATTTTGCTTAAGTTTGCAGCTTCATCGTCCTATTGCAGTACAATGTTTTAACTGTTTATATGTATTTTGCCTAAATTCGTGGCTTCATCGTCGCATTGCAACGTTCAAACATCGATTTACGATGTTAACCGTTTATATGTATTTGTTTTGCCTAATTCGCGCTTTATCATTGTATTGCAGTTTTCACTTTGTACTGAGCATTGTACTAGAACGTTGTTCTAAAGATTATCTATGTATATCACGTTGTACTAAGACTTCAGACAATAAAGATCGTTTATGAACATCAGTTAGAAGTGTCAACCATTTCACTTTCCTGCCAAGCTGGGCGTTGCTAAAATAGAATAACTCATTTACAAGTGTTGTGGTTAACATTTAAATTTTCTGTTTGATACCGTTTTTCTGCTTTTCACTACTGGAGAAAGATACCGATAAAAGAGACTTTCTTTCCTTATGAATATTACACCTGATGAAGGCAGTAGGATGATTTGTCCGAAATGTTGTGTTAACATCAAAGATTGGAAGAAGTGATTGGATTGTCCGAAAAAAAGTTTGAACGGAATTATATGTTTGTAAAAAAGTTAAAATTTGGTTTAGCAGAGTAATTTTCATGAAAATGTATTACTTATTTGTGTTACTAAATTAAAGAAAAATATTACTTACTTTATTAAAAATATCATAGTTTACTGAAGGGGAAGGGAGTGGGGAGAAAAGAAAGTTAGGTAGTTTAATAAGAGAGTTGGAAGATTTTTGCATATGAAACTACTCTATGTTTATAAACATTTAGATAAAGGCATGGACGGGCAACGAAGATTGGAAGGGATAAGGGAGAGAACGAGAATATACAGGCATAGGGTGAGAGAGGCATGAGATAAATACTAGTTGTCAACACTTGTGGAATTCTCAGGGGTCCAGCTAGTAAATGAATGATTGAAAAGGCATACTGCTTAATTAAATTATTTGACAAATCTATTTTACCGAGTGTTATCTTATCCACTAAAAATCCCTGAGGTGACCGTGGTGTGCTGTAAACACCCTTCATTAAATTGTAGATTAACCAACTCTTTTTACAAACAATTGTGCATGTACTCTTTTACAAGTAGCTTGGCACGTAAAGAGCGAAATCAAATTAATCTTCTGAGTATATAATGGATTAAGTAAGATCTCCAATAGCATTCTTGCATGCTTGGTCCACCAGTCATTTTGAGACACTGTTTTGCTAAAATATGGCACTTCTGACATACGAAGGTGCCGTCTCAAAAAAATAGAAAAATATATTTTTCGCGAATAATTTTGTGTGATTTCAATCCATAACACTTTCCTTTGCTCAAGGATTTTATCATTTTTTAAAGGTTTTAGAAGTGGGGTTCTGTTTACAATGTAATTGTAATGCGAAACTGGGAACGTACTTTCCGCCATTTTTACGAAGTATGCGGTTACTTCCCTTAACACGAAATATGTGAAAATAAGAAATGAAAACATGATAAAAACAAAGGAAAAAATAAAAACAAATGAATAAATGAAAACTAAAATGTAACAGACTTATGGAATAAAGTAGATATTTATTCTGAAAATAAATAAAACATGCTTTTTGCTAACATATACGAAATTGGTTTCTTCTTTCATTTAATTGGATTCCTGTACATTCTAGCAGCTGTTAGCAGAAAATCATGTAGTCATTCTTTTTCGAGAAATGCCCTGCAAAACAGGTACTTTGATAGATACTTTGGGTAAGAAGCATTCTTCTTCCCAGACCGAAAAATCCATGTCTTCACATCTCCAAAACGGAAGTTTACGAACCGCATACTTCGAGGACTTACTTCCGCGAAAATGGCGGAAAGTACATTCCCGGTTTCGCATTACATCTACTTTGTAAAGAGAACTCCCCTTCTAAAACCTTAACTTTTTTTCAAAACTGACAAATTCCCATAGCAAAGGAAGATCTTATGAATACAGCACACACAATTACTCGCGAAAAATGTATTTTTCTATTTTTTTGGAGGAGGGATCTTCGTATGCCAGAGAAGGGTTCCCCTTTTACTTTTAGCCTCCTAGCCATTATTCGTTAGTCTTTAAAAAAATAAAAACAAAAACATTTTAATGATCATTTGGTCTGCGGTTACTGAGTGAATAATATTTACACTTTGAACGAAAGTAATTGCATTTGTTCGTTATTTCTTATGACATCCACAACTGCGTATATTTTTCACTATGGAATGATGCTTGTATTTTTAAAGTAAAGGACCTTTGGCTGTGCGAGACAGGCATATGATTTTCCTATGCTGTCAAGCAGCGGACCCATTTATCTCATGATATTTTCCAAATATTAATAATCTTTCTAAAAATTAAAAATGAAGAAAACACTAATTTCAAGATATTTAGGCGGTCTCACCTAAAAAGGGGATCACCCCAACTTGGTGAAACAATTGTCTAAGAATAATTACGGATGGACGGAAAGCATACAATGAGCTACAGAATCATGCTGTAGTAAATCATAAGATTAACTTCGTTGATTCAAATGATGCCACTGTGCATACGAACACCAGTGACCACTGAAGGCAATTAAAATAAGTACCAAAACATACATAGCACGTCGAATGGCTTAGGGAACAACAAATCTACAAGAGTTTGTTTTTCGTCAAGTTTTTGCTGCCAATTTGTTTATTAATTTAATTTTTTGGATTAGACACTATTATCGGCTGTAAACAATTTATTATTATCAATAAATGAATTTTTGTCATTTGTTTCGGTATTTCTTAGTTTTAATGCCATACCATTTGCCTTCAATGGTGTTCGTATGCTCAGTGATATCAATACAGTATTTATTATTATTACAGATTATACTGTAGCCCATTGTATGCTTTCCATCCATCCGTAATTATTCTTAGGCGATTGTTTTACCAAGTCGAGGTGATCCGCCTTTTTAGGTGACTTAAAACGAAAGATCGACGTTATTTATTTAAAGATTACATAAATTGATATTAAAAATAGTTTTAATCCATTTTATTATAAATTAGATTAAAAGTTATACATGCTCCATGTTTAAGTGAATTTCACATAAAAACCCTGAAATCCAAATTTAAGAGATTTTTTCGAGTGTAGTTTCTGATTTATTCATAGTTGAATTTGATTTTTCCAGCAATTTTAAACATTTTTGTGGTACCTTTTTCTCTTTTTCATGGTTAAAATTAACTTACTTTTACACAGCTGTATTCAGATCAGGAATCGAATAAACATATCCAGTTTGAGTTCTAGACAATTAAGTATTATAAAAACCAAATCAATGGGTTATATTGCATGACTGCGACAAAGAAGTGCAAGTAGGACCTTCGAATAAATAAGATGGCTACCCTGAGAAATCGGTTGTAACGTTACACTGTGTAACTCTTCGTACAACTAGTAAATACTAACTTGTTTGATTTAATGTTTCTGTCTTATTTTTGTCAATCAATTTTTAAACTGATATATTTCATTTTTGAAATGAAATTACAAATGAACTATATTTACAATATTTTTTAATAGATTTTAGTGGGGGCGGGGATGCATTATTTTCTTCAACAAACCATCGATGTTTTGTTTAAAATGTTTATAGAAAAATATTCTATATTTATATTTTTATATCGTGGTAGTTCTAAATCTTAATGAATTTACAATCAGATGAGAATTAAATCACTTTCACAAGCATTGATATTTTTCAGGAAATTATCGCAACAATAAAAGTATTTTCCCCCTTTTTATTTACTTCCTAGAGCAGCACAATTTGGGATGATAGACAGGCAGACGACATCATCCGAAACTGAAGAATACTATCTGAAGAGTGAATATCATTGGTTAAGCCCCACACTTAACTACGGATGGATAAAAGCATGCATATTCATATACGTGGATAAAAACATTTTAGCGTCAGCAGAGTGTCCGTTTCCTTGAATCGTATGTTTATTTTTGATGTGATATAACAGAGTTTTCAAAGGTAAAACAATTAACACCTGTATTTATCACCAAATCCTCTTATATTTGAGATTTTTAAAATTTAATTTACAAAAGAAATCTGAACCAAAGAGCTAGGAATTAACACTAAATTTTAATTTAATTGCTTTTTTCCTATTTGTGTTAAAACCTTAATTTTTGAGTTGATAGAAATCACAATTTTATTTGGATAAAACTAAAAATAAGACTCAAAATACTTTACATAATAGAAGATGCTATTGCTACAGATTTTAATTTCATGATCCTTATTATTTGCCACAAATTAATATTTTTAATCATCACAATATTAACATATGAAGCTCATTTTGTAATAGTCTACAAATTTCTTAGATAAAGCATTGTCATTATTAGTCTATCTTTCATGTTATTTCTGTTGCTTTTTATTGAAACTCTCAGATCGTTATTCTATTATCATTAAATAAGCAGCGTGGATCAAAAATAAAGAATAAGCCCCCAGTAAGACATGAACTCACATCCCTTATCCTTGGAAGCCTGTCTTATTTAATGCTTATTTAACAGTTGTAGAATAACAATCTTTGTGTTGCGATAAAACGCAACAGAAATAAGATGAAAACAAGACTAGTCAAAAATTAATAATAATCATAATACTTTGCTATAAATTAACTTTGATCAAAGGTAATAAAGTTTTACCATTTCTGATGTAATCTTGCTTAATTTGCGCTTATATATAGTCATCAGTTACTATCATCTTGGCTATCTAGCCATGGATCCTAAATGTCTCTTTGTCACACAAATATATGAAAAAGACTGGCATAAAGTTCCTTGGCAAATTTATTTTGTATGTCTGTATTTTGTCTTCCATTCTAAGCACAGAACTTTTCATATTGATGATCTTAATTCAAAGAAACAATTTTTATAGCTATTTTCAGTTCATCAATTGTTCTTAAGTAAAATTTTCTCTTTCACCATACTCCAGTGCAAATTATCACAAGTCTCAATACTGAAAAGGTCATACATCTCATTCATGTCCAATGGCAGCAAACTACAGAGACTCACACAATACAGTGGGATTTCAAGAAAACAGATTGCTTTTCTTGTAATTTAATTGGAAAATATATTCTTTCTGATACAATGGGTTGAAGATCAAGTATTTTAATAATTTAATTTCAATTTGTGAATGTTTCATATAACTCTAATTTGATTTTGTTTATTTTGTCATCTTAACTCTGCAGACCATAGGCCTCTATGTTTTGCTTCTTGCTAACTTCTATCTTTATTTTGAGTTGTATTCTTTAAATTTTGTTTTGGGAAAAGTTTGTATTCAATAGTTTTAAAAGTAATTAAAATATCAATATATTTTGCAAAAATTTGAAGTTATTTTCCATGATTAGATACATCTTTTGTAATAATCAGCATCATCATCTTGAGACACAATCAAAATTGAAAACGTTAAGCTGAAGAAAGTAGATCACAACATCTACCTGGGACAACATGGAATCCTCAAAAGAAAAAGAAATCAAGTGAAAAATCACCCTAGGTTGGCAAGCTTTTGGCAGAGCAAGTATGATCTTCAAGAACAAGAAAATCCCATTGGTCTTAAAAAGAAGGATCTACAACCAGTGCATCCTACTGATGGTCATCTACAGAGCAGAGATATGGAACTAAGAACATGCAACGTACACAGGAAAAAAATCATGCTAAACATCACAAAACAGTATAATATATTAGAGAAAAAACAGATATCCTAGAAGCCATTAGCCATCTTAAATGGCAATGGGCAAGCCATGTTGCAAGGATATATCAGACAACCACATCGAGACTCTCCACATGGATTCCTAGTGATCATGGGTGAAATTGTGGCAGACAAAATGTAAGATGGCATGATGATCTGGACAAGTTCAGAATGTTTTGGCACTGATACTCAGTTGTGAAAAAAACTGGCAGACCTTGCGAAAGGCCCATGTCCAACAAGGGACTTTAAATGACTGATGATGAAAATGTAAAATCATGCAAAAGGTTACATGTAATTTCTGTTTTTGTCTTCCCTTTCTGTCATATTTGTACTTTTCAACAAAAGTAATATATTGTGTCACTTAATGAACAAAAATGTTTCAAAATTATTTTCTGGTGAAAAAATAATTTACAATACAAGTGTTTGATGAGTAAATTTTGAAAAATACTAATTGTGATTTGATTCAGTTTTTTCACAAAATTAAAAATCTTTGAGAGAACAAATTTTTTTTACTGTTAAAAGCATCCATACTTATGAATGGCTAACACTTCAAATTTCAGTGTATTTTCTTTTGATAGCAGTTTCGTAAATGAAGTAAAACTTATGAGTTCTGTAAATCCTAAAAATGAACTAAAAATGGATTTAAGCATTAAAAAGTATAAGTTAGCTATATTAATTATTATTAGAGAAAGCATAACATTAAAGGCTTTTCTTTTAAATCACCCACCAAGGCTTGATTAGCATATCAACATGGCGAGCACAACCGACGGTTGCTGCCTTAATGATCCAAACTTTGCCGTAATTTGTTCATTCATCAGTAACTTTGGAGATAAATTAATATTGCCAGAAATATCATTTGAAGATTTACAAGAATCTATTGAGGACACTAAGGCAGGTAAGCACTGAAAAAAGGCACAAAGAGGCCGGTAACTGAGGGTATCGAGTGCTGTTGTCAATGTCTGTACTGTCTGTAGCCATAGATATAAAGGAAGAAGGCTTTCAAATCTTGTGAGATTTTATTCAGTTGAAGTATAATTTTAATTACGTATATCATAAAGCTACATCTTTGTTTTTAATTAAATTGGAAACTGTAAAATATTTTTTATTTTAATTGATCATTATAGTAAAACGTGAACGAAATGATTAAAACGTTTCATTTTTTTTCTCCATCCGTCACGCCATCATTGCTACTGCCACTACAGCTGGCGTTAAAAAAGAACTGGCAGTTGTGTTTTGTTGACACAAAAATGTCTTTTAGGTTTTAGAATATGTTCTAGGTAGTGAACTTTTGAGAAAATGCTTTCTTCACAATTTATTGCACATCCCTGAAATATGATTAATAATGGAAGGTTGGTTTGTTGATGTGGAAAAGCTGGTTGCTTTAGGAATATTATAGCATTAGCAATAACTTAAGCTTAGCAGCGGCTACTATATTGAACATTTTCATTTTTTAAACTCTGAATAGGAACTCTTTGCTGCCATAAACCTTCTTAGTTTTATTCATTTCAAATATTCAACATCGCAAGCAATTGGCTATGATGATTTTTGCTAATGCCAGTGCTATTGTTTTTAGTGAATGATTTTCGCGGCACTTAGCATCGTGAGTGGCCACAACCACAAAGTAGTAATCATAAAAAATTGTAAAAACAAACACAACACGGAAATCTTCGAGAGGTTAGAGCGTTGATAAAAATTAAAAATTCTTTACGCTTTACATTTTAATTATTTAAAAAAATCTTTACCGCTGTTGTTTTTTTAATATTGCGCACTATGTTTTTGTTTAAACTCTATTTAGACAATAACAAATCTGTATATTTAAAGATTGTCTTGTAAGTTATGGTTATAGTTTTTTGATAGTGTGTGAGAAGGCGAGTGTGCAATGTTATAGCCAGTGTCCATCTATCAACTCTGTTCAAACGTTAGCCAACTACACGGATTCACACTGCAACTAACAAAGCTACGATGACTTCTCTTATTCGTTAGGTTAGTTATTATCAAGGCCCATAACTCTAGTTTGTTCTCTACACTTAATAACATTTATATACGAGAACAATGTATGAGACATGGCTGAACGACCAATATATTTCCTATCGAAGTTGGATGACGAAGTTTTGTTGTCTCGACATACCTGACTAGACTCGGATTATCATCAACAGAGGAAAAGAAATACAGTATATCAAGAAGCTCCAAGATCGGGCTGAGGATGCATTTGCATGGATCTGGCACTCCTACTATGATGGAGAACCAACAAAACCTGGTGGTATCGTGAGGTATTGCTGGAGTGCCCTGGGTTAGTGGTAATGATGCTTCGGCCCTGAAATCAAGCCTGACCTCAGGGTCATCATCTGATAAAAGCTTTGTTTGAGGCACTGCAGTTGTTTTCGCAGCAGTAGTTGTATAAATTTATTCTTGTAATAAATTTATTTCATTCTTTTAAAATTTGTAATTAATAAACAATATATAATATTCAGAGAATAATTTTTCCAGGTCAATTGTTAAAAATAATTACATTCTAGTAATATTTTAATCTTTTATGGGTAATTGGAAAATGAAATTTTACCACCTGCATTTTTTCATTTAAAAAAAAATGAAATTATTGTGAAATTTAAAATGTCAATTTAAATTTGTGAGCAAAATGAAGAACATTAATAAAACCAGTTTCTTACATGTTGTGCTTTGTGTATTTATCATTTATGTAAGTCATTTCTGTTAAATATGTTTTGTAAAATAGTTGTTTTGAGTGTTAAATGATTCCATCTCCAGCATTTAAATTCCTAATCATTTTTGAAAAGTGGATTCTTTGTGACATTAGAATTTGTTTAGATTTTGTTTTATTGTGTAACTTTTCAAGGAAACAATTGCAAGTGATTGTAAATTGATGTAAAATTCATTAATGGCTTTTGGTATATCAAAATATATCTAGGTCTCATTGTATTAGTTTTGACTACCGTTTACCTTCATCTTGGTAGTAGTTGGGTGTATAGCAGGCATTCCTCTTGCTGTTTGGTGCTGTGGATTGACGGTTCGAGTTTAAGTTGTGATAAAAACAACTAAAAAGTTAGAAGGTAAATAATAGACAATATTAATACAGTGGGTTACAATACTTCATCTAATGATAAAAAATAAGATAAAATAATATCTAGGTTTGTATCCGAAATGTTTGCCAGAATTCCTATTTTTATTGTAGGTTTTACTTTGTGGATGTCGCTCAGAAAGATTGAGTCAAAGCTAAGATGCATCTATATCTTTTACTATAATGTAAAAATTCAGAACATTATGGTAATGCTGTATCAATTCATTTATTTTTTTGTATAAATCTGATTTGTAAATAAGAGATAACTAATACTTGAATGGTAGCGTATGGTGGTTATTGTCACAGGGTGTGCTCTGTGCTACCATGCTTAACCTAATACTCTGGCATAATAATAACAAATACAAACTTCAGACTGTTTCTATACATAGTTTGGATTGCAAATTGCAAAGGATATAAATTGTCATGCATAAATAAACTGAATTTTAGAATCAACCAAGAATAATAATAAAAAAAGAATTGTAAAATATTTTAAAGATTTAAAAAATTAATTTTTGAGTGAATATTATTTTTCACAACCTTAAAGTCTACAATTTATTTTAATAAAAAAAAAAGCAATTGCAAACTTTCAAAACAAAACACTGTTTTAGTTTTATTGCAGTTTTTATTTTCTACATCTACGGATGAGGTTTCAAGTAAAATTTCAATTGATTTAATTTCTCTGGGGACTTTAAAGTAAATATTTTTAGCATCCAAATAATATTTTATAGAGATTGCATAAAATTAAATAGGGGGGGAATTTGGTTGCCTTGAAAAAATTATTTCCACACATCTTTCTTACAAAATACCCTTCTTTTTTTTTTTTTTGAGAAATCTAATAAAAATTAAGAATTATCTAAATTGGCAACACTGAAGAGAAGTAATCGAAATACTTTGATGCCGTAGTTACCACACACCAAAACATGCACCTTTGGAATGGGCTCTGCCGTAGTGTTTACAAGTTTCAGGTGTTTTTGATCGACACATGTCACCTTCTTGTCAAAAGTGTGCGGAGGTGCTTAAATGCTTAAAAATATTACGTTACTGTAACTGTATGGTATTTAAGATCAACAGTAATAAATTCTGGCATATATAATGCACAAGAATGCAAGAAAATCTTAAAACAGCATGCATATCAACACACAACCTTCTTGGCTAAACTGTCGACTACTGTAAACAACAGTTAATATTTTTACCTCAACAGCTTCAGACATCGGCTTGACTTAATCTTTGTTTTTGAGTGTGTATTATTTATTTGATTTGAAAACAAATTAAGAACAGAATTACAGTGAATCCTCATTAAAACCGACAAAATTTGAGCATGGTTGCACAATTAATAATTCCACATAACCTCACAGTATTATAGATCCAAGGGGTTATTGTTGCAAATCACGCATCCGAACTCAATATTTATTAACGGACAATCTCATTCTTCTTCGGTCATAAACTGAAACTTTCGTTCACAGAATCACCCTTTTGTTTTTGTTTTTTTAAACAATGAAGGCACTTTCCAGGAAAATTCCTGTCTAGTTTGAGACAAAACAAAAATTAATAATTAAATATAATTAGTTTTCTGAAGGATGGTTTGTATACAGAGCTTTTGCATTTGGAAATATCAATTTGAATTCATGTGGAGCCTTAAATCAGACCTTATTCGAGCATACAGGGCTAAAAACGGACCCAATGTCCAAAATCAGATGCATCTGGCAACCCTGGAAGAGAGTAACTGTCCTTGTCGGCTATAGAGGACAGTGTTTGCTTCTGGAAGAGTCCATTAGATTAGTAACTATTTATAAACAAACTTATAATGGTTTAGGAATTTTCATAGGAGTCGGATCTTAATTAATAAGACCTGAACTAATTAACCTTGTTATATGTTAAATAATTTCATAAAATATAAATATGTTATATGATGTATCATGTTCAGTGTACATGTTTTCAATATTGTTATTATAGAGTATTAACCCCTACCATCAGTTAACTAAAAAAGACACCCTTCCCAACCTATTAGTCCGTTTTAATGAGGGTTCACTGTATTATAAAGATAATCAATTTTCAATGAATTTATATGTACAACTTCTCACCGCAAAAATGAACACAGGATGTGTGCTGCTGGAATGTCACTCACCTTTGGCCCTTATTTTTGTCACTGTCCTATTATCCCACCATCTGCCCAGTGCTGTGGGGTGTGCCGTGATATCTTGGAACAACTGCCAATCTACTTCATGACAGGGGACAGAATAAAATTTGCTTCCCATTATGATCCATGATTACATTATTGAGTGAGATTATTATTTATGATGAATTTACCATCTTTGGTGTGTGTGTGCAGCACTCACCTAGCAGAATACACACTCTGTACATGAGACAAAGCTGTATATTATGTATTATTCTACATAAAGATGTTACTCTTCCATATTTGATTACATTTTCCATGAAGAATGTTAAATTTTCTTGAAATAGTTTAGATATAAACATGTTCAAAATTATAGAAATGTGCTTCAAAGATCTGGAAATTGTTTGCAAGCAGATTATTTGATACTAACTAAAACATTTTGATCTTCATTGTCATATTTTTATCATTTTTGGTGTATAGATAATTGTAAAGTAACTATTGAACCTGCAAAATGTTAAAACCTTTGTCAGAAAAGTCTTTTAGTTTCACATGATAACCTTTTCTCAAAAATGCAGGAATAGAAACAAATGTAGACTAAACTGTATGTATTGATGGGATTTTCCCTCTCCTCTTTCCTTCTTGTATTCTTTGAATCTTTTTTTAGTGTTTTTTCTTCACCTGCAGTGTGTGTCAATGTTTCTTATATTACCATTCAGTAGGATTTGAACCAATGCCATTTCTTCCCTAAATCCCTTAACGGATTATCCCGGATATATTCGTTTTTGCTGTTGTTCCTTTTCAGAACATCACATGTTAACATATACGTAGTATTGGAAGAAAAATATGACCCAAAATGAAACGCTTAGTGAAAAAATTGTTCCGTTAAGGGGTTAATTTCTATGTTGGATTAAATAGGATTTTTATGTGTTTACACTGATCAAAAGTTTTTTTTATTTATGTATGGCTTTTTATAAATATGATGATGGTAAATTCTCTTTGTTAATCTTGTTACCTGTTTGGATGAAAACATCCTTCAGATGTTTATAAGAAATAATTTAAAAATCACTTTGCATTGGGCCCATAGAAAATTGTAAAAATGATTTACTTCTCTCCAAATGATTTAACAAACTTTTAGCCAGTTAAAATTCCCATTTAAATATCTTGGTGTTTTTAATCACTGTTACCCACAACACTGGTTTATTGCTGAGTTTAGGTTATTCATGTGTTCTAACATTTATATGTATCTATGTATCCGGACTTTGCCCAGCCCTAACTGTTCATAGTAGAAACTTGAAATTTTGCACACTCACCCCACTCAATGAGTAGGGAAAATGTTTTTTTTAAACCACCTCCTCCAGTAGGTTTTAAGAGGGGGTTCTGTGGGTTCAATATGCAATGTAAGTTTATGCTAAATTGGTCCCTTAGTTTCTGTTCAGAAGCATTCATGCTTTTTAGTGCCGAACAAAAGAAAGTAACTTATTCATTGATCCCCCCCATTTCCCAACTTTTTAATTGATCCCAACACAGCATAAATGGGTAGCAATGATTCATAATTTCCCTTGGAATGCTAGTCATAAAAGACTTCCAAAATCCGATTATAAGAGGTTGTTTACCTAAGCAATCTTTTTTTGGTTTAGTAGCAAATATCAAAGAACATGGTTATATTTTCAGTTATTTTTCCCACTGGGCAACGCCGGGTATTCCTGCTTGTGTGTGTGTGTGTATATATATATACCACAGGAATATTGTGAATATTTAAAAATGCTGGCAGTGTTATCACTGTCCGATTTTTGGAACATCCGCGTCCAATATTCCTGTGTCAGACAAAATATTCTTATAATTTATGGATTTAAAAGCAGAAGAAATTAATTGCGAAATTTTTTTTTTCTATTATGAAGAGGCGGAACCACCCAATTTTGTATTGCCTTAAAAGGGTCTAATTAATCGGGTACCAGATGACCTTTACCAGTGGGAACTGCTGGAGGCGCAGGTGCTCTGTGGGTGCAGTATATCTGAGGAACCCTGAAAAATCTAAAAGAATTTGTCCTGTATTTCCGAAATCCGATTATAAGAGGTTCGTTAATGAGAGGGTTACAGTATAGTAAAAATATGCGTCCTGTCTGAATTTGGTGAGAATCAGTCCTAAATTACACCCTGGGAGCGTGCATACAACACAACCAATGGGGGGAAAAACAGACAATTATTTACATGTAAAAGTAGCTCTAACGGAATAAAAAACAAATGATGTTGACCTTTAGTTCGACAGGGCATCTGGATACACTACAGAAGTGCTTCTCCCATTGGGTGCCAGTATGAAAAGGTTGTCCTGGGATCCAACCCTAGAACAACCAATATAAAGCTGACCATGGGAAAAGCATGGATACGTCAAATACAGGCAAGCGATCATGATTGTCCTTGTGCCTTGTTAAAGTTTCTCAGAGTTGCACAACTTTTTTACAAACAAAAGAAGGAAAAAAGATCTTGGGGTCAGCACAACCTATCCTATCATGGTTTTGCTGCCCTGGTTAACGCCACTTACTAAATTACCTCCAAGAATGTAATTGTTTGGCTGGAAAATGGCCCAAAAAACTTAATTTAAACTAAAACTGACCTCTGGGACGATTCTGCATAAAGAACCCAATTGAATTTGACCATATCAGTTCAGCTATTAGTGAGGTTCAAAAAAAGTTTTTACTTCATAACAAACTCAATATTATGATATAAATTGCTTTAGTTGGCTAGAAATGATTTTGAGTGATCTCCAGGATAAACCTCTCATTGCCTATAACTTTTGCCATGTAAAGATGAGCCCCTATGCCAAATTTCTGCATCCTAAATACAAAATTGTGGCCAACAACTTAGAAAAATGGCTAGAAATGACCACAAATTACATATGGTGATCTTGAATGACCTCTGAGGGCAAAATCACATTGCCAAATACTTTGGACATAAACAAATTAACTACTATGCCAAATTTCAGTTTTCATAGGTGCAAAATTGTTGCCAACAACTCGGAAAATTGGCTAGAAATATCTACAAATGATCTCATGTGACTACTGAGGTAAAATTTGCATTGCCTATGGCCTTTGCCATGAAAAGACTTCTATGCCAAATTTCAGTTCCATAGGAGCCAAAGTATTACTAAGAACTGGTAAAAATGACCAGAAATGACCTAGTGTCCTTGAATGACCACCAAGGTCAACCTTGCCTAGCCTGTTACCTTCAACGTGTGAGGGTGTAGCCATATGCAAAAATTCAGCATGCTTGGTGTGAAATTGTTGTACTCAAGTTTGAAAATTGGCTAGAAATGACCTCTTGTGACCTGAGGTCAACATCACAATGCATATGAGCTTTGCCATGGAAAGATTTACCCCATGTCTAATTTCAGTTACATTGTGACCAAAAAATTGGAAAATTGTTTTAAAATGACCAGAAATAACCTCTGGTGACCTTGAATGACCTCAGAGGTCAACGGTATGAGAAGATGTATCTGAATGATAAATTTCACCATCCTTTGTGCAAAATAGTGGCTAACAACTCAGAAAATTGGCTAGGAATGACCTGATGACCTGTGGAAAGTTGACCTCTTCTCAGATATATTTTGTCAATATGGAAATGAAAGATTGAGAAAAATGTGTTACGTCTCATAAAGATAAGCCTTGATGCATTTCGCCGAGTTTCATTCGGCGTCTTCAGAAGCTGTTTTGCAGTGCAGAAAACTCATGTGTGTGCAATCCGATTATTCACATGTTTGTATGAAATGTGTACTGAGCTGGGGAAAAACAGTGCGTGTTTGCAGGAAGGGGGAGATGATTCCTAAGTGTTGGTTAACTGTGGGCCACATTCTTTTAACTATGTGCCCAGCATGGGGTCTCAGTAGAGTTTCCTTAGTGTGTGGGGGGGAATGCATCAAGGCTTATCTTTATATGTTTGAGATGTAACACGCTCTTCTCAATCTTTCATTTCCACATTGTCAAATTAACTCTACGATTCTGTTGGATTACCTTACATCCACATTTATATATTATATAATTAAAGTGAGCATACGTAAAAATTATGAAAAATTTGTTTTCCTATGTAGTTAAGTACGTAGTTATGAACGGCTTCCAGAACTTTGTTGTTTTGAGAAAAAAATAACTTCTATATAGGAAGCAAGTTGTGTGTGAGTGTGCATGCATCCGTACTAAATCTTTGTAATTATGTGCTTTAATTAGGTAAAAATAAATTCTCTAGCTATAGCAGCATCCACCTATTTTAAACTTTTATCAAAGAATAAATTATGCACAATTAATTATTCCACATAACTGCACAGTATTGTAAATCCAAGGGGTGACTGTGTGTTGGTTCTTAAAAAGATCAGATTGTTTCACGAATCATGCATCTGGACTCAAGATTTAATGACCAATTTCACTCTTCTTCGGTCATAATCGTAAGCCTTCACAAAATCACCCCTTTTTAAAAAAAAAAATAGAAAATATATATTTCAGAAATTAAAAAATAAAAATAAAAATTAAATGCAACAATTATTTTTTTTCGACTTAGCCAGAATTTTCCTGGAAAGTGTATTCATTGCTTATTTTGATCTGAATGTGCTCCAGCAATAAGATTGTAGTTTATATTGTAATTTGAATGTATCAACCAGGGCCAAATTAGCCTATACGCAAACTATGCCATGGCGTAGGGCCCAAGACATTGAGGGGGCTCACAAATAAATAGCAATATAGAACTATTCCCTTTGGAGGAAGAGATCAATCATAAATAAGATAATTACTTAATACATTTAGCACGTGAATAAAAATATTATTTTATAGGTAAAATGCCCCTTTTATAGTTTATACTTTTTTACATTGTCTGCGTTACTTAAGCAATTTCTTATTCATTCAAAATTAGAAATTTGAATTTATTAAATAGTAAGTCTTCATTTTCTGTTCAGATCTCATAAAATATTAATACAGTAGGTTCCCAAATTATAGGTGAGTAGGGCCCAATGTGGTCTTAATCTGGCCCTGTTATCAACCTTTCTACTTTGTGATGAAATGAAAATTATTAGTTAAATAATAAATCTAAATTATAGTTTTTCTGAAGGATGGTTTGTATACATAGCTGTATGTTTTGGTTTCGAAAAAATCTGACAAAATTCAGATAATTTTTGATGCCAGATTGATTTAAATTTTTATCGCACATACAGGGCTAAAAACGGACACAATGTCTGAATTGGACATATTAGGCAACCCTGAGTCTTGTCTGTTAGTTTGTGAAGTGACCGGTAGACAGCAGACACAGCACTAGCACTGCTTCAATCCTCTCGCCCCACCTTTATTTATACTCTCAGTGGAGGCAGTGTTTTACTTATTCACTTCCTTTATGACCCCTGGATATATTGTGCTTTCTCATGTTATCACTTACAATCGCTTCCAAACAAAGTGGTGGTACTGGTATAAACAAGAAATGTGTTGTGTTATCAGTAAATAAAGTTAATATTATTTCCCTTATTTATAATTATTTTATATTCTCTTACAATGTTAATTATATCTATGTACTGTATCATGTATGCATTTGTGCTATTATTTTTTGTTGTTGGGTATCCCCCCCCCCCCAGCTATTATCACTTTGTGCTTGGGTATGCAACTGTTCAGTTGTGCGTCTACTTGATTATTAGAATTAAAATATTATGAATTCACTGTAGCTAAAATGTTATAAAATAGTCTGTGAATATAAGATATGGCCAGAATAAAACACTACTAAGATGATTATGATTACGTTTTTAGGATTTTTTAAAAACTATAATGAAATGTACAGAAAATTTATTTGTCAATAGTTGTCAAATGCTATTTTATCTCAAATGTCTTTATGTAATTTATGCTTGTAAATTGCTTATTTTCCCCTGTTTATAGATATTTAAAGAAATCTGATTCTTGATTTAGTCATTGTTTATGTTCCATTCTTTTGTATGCAATCAACTTTAAAACTAGTTGAAAGCAAGAAAAATATGCTATATATCTTTCCAGAATTTTTAGAGCCTCTTTATGATGAAAGAATGGATTTGATCCTGCACTTTAAGGACTTATCCAGTTTTGCTAGAATCTTGGTGACAAATAGTGGAATACTTTAGTATTGTTACAGTTTTGATTCATTAGTGTTACTGTTATTAACAGTAACACTAATGAATCAAAACTGTAACAATAGGTTCCATATTAACAGTGTTAATATGGAACCTATTTTTATGAAAGTAGATCACATTATCTTCCTAATACTCTTGAGTCTATTTACCTTCTTAGAAGATTGCACCTCTGGGGAAGCATCAACACCACTTAGTTTAAAAAAGATTTAGGATGGGGTACTGATTTCACTGCTCATGATATTGTGTATATCCTTGTATGAAATCAAATGATGGATAATTTTATATCCGACAGAATATGATAATTATAAATACATTTATTAGTTGAGAATCTATATTTGCCCAGCGCCGGTGTGAACAACTGCTAAACGAGCTGCCCAAATCATAAATGTGAATAAAGAAACGGCTCTTTATTCACATTTATGATTTAGGCCATTCGTTTAGCAGTCGCTCACACCGCGCCAGGCAAATATAGGTTCTCAACTAACAAATGTCTTTATAATTATCATATCCTTGTATGTAACTCCATCATACCTCATGAAGTCTGATTCTTTTTGGTTAGCTTCTACTTTAGAGTTATATGAATGTGGAATCTAGAAAAATGACATTTGACAATTTCTATATGCTGTTTTAAAAGTATCAATATTTTCTTTTCCAATCTTTAGCAAACTTGCTTGGATATTCTCAAGTGCTAACCATGGATCTTTCTATAATAGTAATGGTATTTTCAAATGTAGCAACTGTTGAAGGTCTCCCAGGGTTTGTCTTATTTTCATTTTAACTTACGATCTTTGAATTCAGCAAACCAGTTCCAAACTGTTAATCTCTGACTGAGTGATAGTTTCAATCTTTCAAGGCTTTTAATTTGCTACAGTTCACTTTAGAAGTCAAACTATGGCGTAGAATAATGATTTTCTGTTGCAGTAAGAGTGAAACTGTAAAAAACTTGATATGGTAATTATGTTTATTCTTTGCTACCTTGAATGTGGAAAAATAAAGGACACCTTGCCAATGGCCCCATACCCGGTGAACACAAATGAAGGGGGATCTTACATTTTGTGTTTCAGACATTTTATTTCCTGCATTCTGGTGAATTTTTATGCAATAATTTGTGCTTTTTATGCATCAATTTCAAAGTCCACTGCTACTCTTAAGAATGTAAAGGAAATAAAGAGTCAATAAGAGTAAAGCACAGTTGCATCAATTATTTTAAGGATTAAAACATCAGATCATAGACAAAGGCAAAATATTTGGTCTCTCTTCCAGAAATCTTTTGTTTTTGAGAAAAAGTAAACGAATGAATTGGCTCTAAAGTTGGTGATCGATTTACTGTGTATGTATAATGTAAAACTAGAATCTTACTTTGTGTCTGTCTTAACGACACCCAATGTTCAATTTACAAAGTAAATATCGGCTAAACTGGACCCTTATATTGTAAATAAAAATAAATAAATAAAACTATTTTTTCACTCACGTTTGCTTAATTTAAACTTGACAGTTTCTTTTTTTTTTTACTAACTAACCTAACAAGAACACAAATGAAGTTGTTCAGTATAAAAAATCTTTATACACCAAAGGCGCTGTAATGAGAAAAAGTTTGGGAACCACTGTCTTAGCCTAAGAGGAAAGGGAGCATATTTAACATTATGAAAATTAATGATAAACAGATTTGGTGTGATTTCTCAAGTCATTCCAAGCATGTGAAAACGTAGTGTGTGCATTAAAGTCTATGAAATGCGGAACAAATTGCGTCCCGTTTTGATTCAGTAAGGCACATCGCATTTTACTTTTCAATACTGGACGATCTCGTATTATACGTGTGGCAATGTATTTTTTTCTTAGTATTGTTAATAAATAAAACAAATATTTTCAAATTTCTTTTCTTTTTTTTTTTAGAACTTATATTTTGTTGAACATGATGATATAAACATTTTTTGACAATACTTTAAATATGTACAAATAATATTCATTATGGAATTTTAACTGCATTCTCTTATTTCCTAAATCAATAATCAAAAATGCATTATTGATATAATATTAAAATAAAAAAGCATTGTTTTTATTCATGGAAATACTAGATTTAATGAAAATCAACATCTACAAAAGTGGGAAAATTGATTTCTATATGTAACCATGAGTAACTTGAGAACACTTTTTATTAAACGGCAGCTTAAAAACATTTATGATTATTTTTTTATAACATGTAAACTCTGTTTCATCTTAAAGCAAGTGTGTTTTATAGGGTTGTGGTTTACAATTCCTTTCTCTGCCTGTGCATCAATTTATGTACCTTACATCTAGCATAACATGAAATGTTTATAATTTCAGATTAGGTAAAATAGTCATTTAGTTAAAATAATTTATTAAATTTAATAATTAAACATATAAAAAGAAATTTTTTTAAAGAAAACTCGCTTAATGGCCGCCTTTGTTGTTTGTTAAGCTCGATGGAAAGTCACTCTCATTTTGGAAGTGTTCATCTGTCTTGTTCTCGCCCTTCTCCTTCTTGCCATTTGCCCCTTATTCTGAAGACATTCAGCCCTTTACTCATCTTTTTCTCTTCTCTTTGTTGACCTTTCCTTTTCATTCTGGACTATGTTCAGCTCTTTCCTCATCCACCTCTTATTCCCTCCTCTTTCTTGCCATTTCTCCAAGTATTTTTGCATCATTTCTTGTTCAGGAATTTCCTCCTTTTCTTATCTTCTTAGCCTATAAAAGAAATGACTAAAAATTACTAGAGGCTAACATATTGTTTGAATGGATTAGGAACAAAGCGGTGTAGAAATTGAAGCAATATTGAAAACTGTTTATGTTAACTTCATTAAAAAACTTAGCTCATTATACACTTACCTTCAATCTATCAGTTTGTAAACTTTTAAAATTTTGGAATACTTTGTTTTCGTCTAATACTTTTAGAACATGTAGCCATTGAATTTGAAATCTCAAATTGAAAACGAAATTTAAAAACCACAGTCAATAATTGTAAGGGCTATTTTAACCATGACATTACCAAAATTATTGCAATGAAAGAAAAAAAAATCGATAAATCCCATAAAACTAAGAATTTGCATCAAAGAGAGAGACTTTGTCCTCAGAAATTGCAAAACCAATGTGCTGAGAATTAACAAAAATGAAAGACTTTGATTTGAAATTCGGAAAGAAAAATGAATTGCAATTGTGATATATAGAAGTATTATCATAAAGTTGCAAATTGGACTGGAAATTGCTTTATTTTTCAAGTTAGCACATTTTACCAATATAGCACTAACAAAACTCTGGCTATGATGTGCTGTTTTTGCTAACATACACACCCACCCACCCACAAACAGAAATCTGATCATTATGATATAGATAATGACCTTGTTAGATTTGTTTCACATGAGAATGGAGCTGTCTCTAAATTTGTTTTTGTATGGAAATCACTTTATAACTTGATAATTTTTTTTTCTTTTTCAGCTTCAGATTTGCTTGTTGACTTGCATGTTCATTTGTTACGACGTATTGGCAAGAAAGTTACCACAGAAAAATGGCAGCGTAGTGTTGTAAAGGTAAATTTTAATTTTAACTAACATCTGATTTTCTTGTTTTTCCATTGACTTATATGCATCCTGCTATAGAGTGATGATATATATATATACTGTCAACATCGAGAGCCACATTATATTTGCCTAAAATACGAATGTGAGAGTAGAGAAGCCAACAAAGTGTAGGATAAAAAACTACTGCCTACCATGAGATCTTCGTTAGCTCGGTAGAGCAGTACCTGCCTATAAGGTAGCTTCCAGGGTGGACGTGGGTTTGATCCCCGCACAGTTCATTTCTTTACTCACATTTACGATTTAGGTCGCTCACACTGGCACTTTTTATTGGTCCATAACAAACAGTACAGTTGGTTTCACTACTGTAGGTATCGAGCATTCTCTGAAAATAAAGGTCTACTGTGATTCTTATGCACCATTGTGTTACATTTTGATGACTACAGATTTTTGAGCTTTGCAAAAAATATGAATTTTTGAAGGTAATGACAAAGTTTGAAAATCAATATCTCAGTTGGTTTTACACCCAGAAAGCTCATTTATACCTCGAACTTGAGCTTGACCTTTTTATAGGTCATTTGACATGGTGACCAATTTTTAAAAAAATTTGGGAAATAATTGGTCTGGCCTTGGGTATCGCTAAATGAAACAGCACTATATGAGGTCATTTTAACATAGCATAAATAGAGATTGTACCAGCAATCATTTAAACATATGTAATGTCATTGTTGAACCTCAACAAGATTGAATGGATTAGTGTTGTGTATCTTATCTGGTAGCTACTTTCCAGAGCTGGTGAAATATCACTAGGTGCCAATGTATATCACTACATGATAAACTCCAGGTGGTTATCCCCAACTATATGGAGCCTACAGCTGTAAATAGTATTAATAAAAATTAATAATAATGATTTATAATACTTCATCTACTAAAAATAAAAATAAATGTTATTTATCAATTTTATAGAGCAATTTATTAATTTTATCATAGAGCAATTTATTAATTTTATCATAGAGCAGTATGTGATGAGTATAGTTTTAAAATGTAATATTTTTAGATTATATGAATACTAAAAACAAAATTGAACCCCTATCAAAATAAATGCAGTGAATGTAAACAAAAAAAATTGAATAATAATTTTGACTTGTTGTTAAACAATATGCCCTAGCTTTAGTTTATGCAAACAAAAATCTTATGATAACGATAGCTGTTTTAGCCTTCGGTACTTTAAAATTCTTAATGTTCAGTCCTAAAAATGCATTTTTTGGCTTCCTAAATCACAGAACTCTTTGGAAATTATAGTCTAAAACCATCTATAGTGAAATATCTAAATCATACAATTTTCAGGGAAAAACCTTGTGACAGAGAAGTTAAGCAAATTTCTATTATTATAAGGATATGTATGTGTTTATTCTCGTACACATGGCACAAAGTATATAGTTATTTCGGAAACTGTCCATGATGCTCTCTTTTATCGTTATTTATTTTGAAAATTATTTGAAAAAGAGCACTATAGCGAATCAGCGGCAAACAGGGTAACACGAAGTGGGGTATTACTGTATACTGAAAAATACCTAGCAACCTTGTGGCACTAATTTATTGGTAAAAACAATCTTTCAGCAAAGTCATCTGTAATAGACCTGCTTTTTATATCCATGGCAACTAATCTCCTCCTTGTATTTGGAAAAAAAGATGGCAATTCATAAAGGCAAAGATCATGAAGATGAGGCAGTACTCAATTAATTTTGAAGCTCTAATTTCACTGATTATAATTTTTACTGCTGTTGATCCTGATAAACAAGATTGCTTAAGTGACTCTTCAAAAATATTTATCTTGGGTAGAAGTTTACTAATAGGAATCCTTTCAAAGGCCCTTAAATTATAATGTTTGTCTTGCTAAATGCTCTTTTTAAAGAAAACTAAGTATTCATACTTTTATTAATTTGATTGACTTGGTTTAAAGTGGTGCAGTGGGATGATTTTATGCATATTCAATGGCCTTTATCTGTCAAGGCTGGCATTAGATGTAGCAGCCATTTTGCAGCTATTACCATGTACTTCCTCACCCACTCATTTGTCTATGTCTACCATCATAGGGTATCACTGTCAGGACCATGGTCAAAATAACTGACAATAGGACAAAGCACAGGGAGAGTTGGATTCATGCTTTTCTCAAGGGCATTAGTGCAAAGGGGATAATAAGCAGTCACAACTCGATTCACGTGCTTTGCTGACTCTGGTTTCTGGGCTGATAATCATTACACTATGTCATGCTTTGTATGGGTTTTTTTTTCATGGATTGGTTTTAAATACAGATAAAACTGATTAATATAATCTCTTTCTTAAATTATTTATTGACATATTGATAAATTTATTTTCCTCTAGTTTTGTCATTACTTTGACAATGCTGATGCATGGGAAATCGAACAAAATGGTTATGAAAAAGCTAAAGTCAGCACAAAGTTAAAAGTTTTGAAGGTAAGTTCACTTCACTTATTTTTTCTTTATATAAATCCATGCAAAGTATTAAATCCCTAATGACATTACTTTCAAAATATTTTTTAAATGCAACAAACTGGCAAAGTACCTCAAACATGAGCTTATATTTCTAGTTATGTAAATAGAAATGTGAAAACACAGCACACATTAGTAAAATCCCTATGCTGTAGTAAAAATTTACAAAAGGAATTATCTTGCTATGGTAGGATCAGTGTTTGTTTTTGCTCCAATGAAAAAGTCACTTGTTTACAAGATTTCCATTTTTTAAACCTTTCAAACTTCTCTTATTGCTTAATTGTTGCAGAGCAACAGGATATTTTTAGGAAAATTTAGGTAATTTTGAAATGAAAATGAAATTTAGATCAAAATCATTCAGCTCTTATGATCGCAAATCAAAGGTTGCCAAATACCAACACTTTTTATAATTAATATAATTATTTCTTTCAATGATTCCTCAATGTCTCTTCTTTAAGAAAAGCTAATGTTTACTGAGATCAGTATGATTTTAAAATTCAGTGTTGATGTGATTTTAAGTCTGAGTAGGGAGACTCACGGCTTCGCTCACATACTTACCGGAAATCGACACCTTACAAAAAATGTAAAAATCGTATAAAATCTAATTTTATCGTCGGAATCTTTGTGTTATTAGTAAGAAAGATTGGAAAAAAATCTGAGATAAAAATTGTGTACACCTTATAGAA
>VCCN01004508.1:6239577-6265890 GCA_006491835.1 Architeuthis dux | reverse complement strand
TATATATATATATATTCACTGAAAAAAGGTATTTCCACTGGTCAAATTACATCAAAATATCCAGAAGCAAAAATATCTACTGTGACAAAGTTTTTATTCATCATATCTGATATGTCCCTATAAAGAAATTCTGGTAACAACCTCATCTGACAAATCTAAAATAATTCAAGTTCCACAAATGATAAAGGTTGACATGGTTATTGAAAATTCTCCGACCTTCATTGAGTGTTCTTTGTTCTAGAATGTGGAATCGCTTTTTAGAAAGCATAAAAATCAGACAAGAATTATTCTACTTAATTTATTTTTTAAGCACTTTTCAAATACAAAGGATTATTCTTCATAATTTTGAAGTATTTTGTAAGAATGTTTTATTCATTGTAATTTTTTTGTTTTCTAAAACAAAATGTGAGAAAAAAAAATTTAATGTGTTTTTTGTGTATTTGAGAATACTTGGGTAATAATTTGTTGTTTTATTTATTTATAGAATCTTTTGGAAACGCAATTTGATTTAAATCTGAAGTTCAAAGAGAAGATTAGTGAACTTGATCATACACAACTACGTCTTCAGCCCTTAGGTCGAGATATAAATGGAGGGTCATATTGGTATTTGATTGTATGTATTGCTGTGTCTGCATAATTTATGTTGATATTAAGACCAAGATGTCTCTTTCACAACCAGAATGTTTTAAATATGTCAATTTGCTCAACTGTAATCTTAATTTATTGATTTTTACTTGACATGAGTATGCTTAAAAATTCTTTTATTTGATTTAAAAAATTAATTTATTGAGTTATAACCTAAAAGTAATGCTAAATTTTATGGACCAAGTTTTTTAAACTATCAATTTTACTTACTTATTTAGTTTCAAAATACATGATCTTTAAAAAAAAAAATTATTATGTAAAAAGTTAATTTTCTTGTCTATTTGAAGCATTTATCTTTTGGTTTAAAATATCTGAATTTGCAATTTTTTATGATTTTCCAAATATTCCACTGTAGAATTGAAATGTTAAAAATGTCTTTCAGATAAATCCATCTTAATTTTCTTATGTAAATTTTTGTTATGCAGATTTTTATAAATATTTTTAAAATGATTTTTAAGGATAAAGAGTTCAATTTGCGAATCTATCGAGAAGAGCATCCAACTTTAAAAGAAGAAGATGAAGTTTGGAAAGTCATTTGCCGGTAATTTTACTTTTCTGTATTTCTATCACTAGGGTTAGCTAAGTAATTTGAATATGTTAAGAGTTTTGGAGAACATCAATTGTACATGTCTAATGATAATTCATCAACATTTTTATTAATTTTCTTTTTATAATCTGTACATGACTCTTACATAAAATATATCTAATTTTCATATTTATCTTTTTCAAAATTAAAGGTCATTAGAACCTGTCATAACTCAAATGTCTAAATTCAACTGGTTCAGTATTTGCAAATTTTATAGAACTTATGCTTAAATAGAATGTTCATTTACAGTGACAGAGATGATCTGGCTGAATTGGTTGCAACTTTGGATGCAGAAATTAATATTAAAACAGAAGATGATGCACAAGATCCCAAGATGGAAGAAAGTATCAAAGGGGAAGGAGATGAAAAAGAAGAGAAGATTGTTAAAGAGGAAGAAACTGACTCTTCAAAATCCTTACAGCAAAGTATGTGTGTATATATATATGTGTGTGTGTGTGTGTGTGTATATATAATATATATATTAGGTCATTCCATATCAAATCACCTAATGGTCCAATGGGCACCATCTGGGATTTTGATGAAATTTCAGTAGGTGATAACTTTTCTAGAGAAAATTAAATCCTGAAAATTTCAGTTTGATTGAACCACCGGATCAGAAGTTATGACAAATTGAAATTTGCTTAAATTTACATGTCTCAAGCCGCAAGCATGATTTGGCACTTCATAACTATGCTATTTAAAAATATATCTAGCTGAAATTTGGTACCACAGTAGTTTTTCACCCAACTAAGCCATTTCTGGCTTCTATATTCTATGGGATTTAGGAGTTATGGGTCCTTCAAAATGGGGAGGGGGTGGCTTTTTAGGGGGAGTTGCTAAATGTTTGACCGGTCATAGAAACTGAATTAAGTGTGTTAAAATAAAAATTGGATCAAAACATAGGACCATTACAGTAAAAACACAAAGTTTTATGTGTTTTATGAATGCATGAAAAGTAACGTAGTCAGTTGAAAAAAGGATTCAAATTTTGCTGAAATTATAGTTCAATCCTAACTAACTTGGCTAAACTGCCACACATTCCAGAGAATTTTTTTCAGAAGAATTCCAACCGAGTATATGAGTATCAGTAAATTAAAGCAATGTGACACCTTTTCTAGAGACAAATCAACTCAGCTTGATTGAACAAAAGGTTCAGAAGTTATGACACATTGAAATCTGCTTAAATTTGCATGTTGCAAGCCGCAAGCATGCTTCATAACTTTGGTATTTAAGAATATATCTAGCTGAAATCTAGTATCCCAGTAGTTTCCCACTCAAATAAGCAATTTCTGGCTTCATTTTACCTCTATTCTATGGATGGAAGTTATTGGTCCTTCAAAATGGGGGGAAAATGTATTTTCTGGCATATAAGACATTTAAATAAACAAAAGTTTATGTGAATTTTACAATGCATTGGATGTGCCGGTATTATGACTAGGGGCCTGTCTACCAAAGTTTAAAAATAGGCATCTATGGGGTTTGGATAAGTTACAGTTGGCGCTAGTCCTCCAAATACCATTGTAAATCATGCATCTTATATACTGGCAAATATGGTAACCTTCAAGAGGGAACATTTAATATGGGGTCATTTTTTTTAGCTAATTTTTATGTCCTGACCTGCAGTTTGAAATTGCTTTTTATCACTCCATTTTTTTAAAAGTTGAAATTAGTTTTCAAATATTTTATTTTTGTATACTATTTTTACTATATATTTAATTTAAAATTGCTGAAATCTGTATTCCTTATTTTATATTTATGTGTGTATTAAATCTGTTGAATTCAAAGAAGGATTTTTGCATTGCTTCTAAACAAATAATTTTTAATATTAAATTTCATTAAATGAAAAATCCAATATCTTATTTTAAAAATATTCAGTTTATCTAAAAATTTGAAATAAAAAATTTCTACAAAATTGTTTTTGAATGACTTAGTTGCTTTAATACTAAATTAATTGGATACTGGATTTTTTAAACAAATTGATTAAATTGTCCCCATATCAATTTTTTGAAGTTGTTTTGTTATGTATCTTGCATTTTCATTTGTACTTAGATAAAATATTCTGCATGTACTGATAACAGCAATAATGTTATTGACAAGTTGTAACATTCTTTAATACATGTGTGCATGTAATAATATATATAATTATTAATTTTTTTTTTTAATTTTAATTTTCATTACATAGATGAGTTAGGAAACCAATCTGACAGCAAAATTATTGTGACAGATAAAATTGCTGGTGTTGAAAGTTGCCAAGTAAAAAACCTGGAAATAAAAGTGGATCCTGATAGTGCATCAGTCAAATCTAGTGTTGAAATAAGCAATTACAAAAAGGAAGAAACAGAACTCGGAGCACCTATCAAACCTGTTCTTAAGGATGGTTGTGTGAAAGTTGAGCCTGAGGATGACATCCCCAAATCTACTGAACCTACGAGACAAGCAGAAGGTGCTGAGAATTTAAAAAAGAAAGGAAGAACGATTACTGCCTCAGAGGCCACTAACAAATCTACTTCAGAAAGTAACAAAGATAAAATCCATAAAAGTTTAGAAAATGAGGAAAGTGATGACATTAATAAAGATAAAAAAGGGAACACAGATTCTATCAATGAATCCAAGGCTGAAAAAAGAAAACTTGAGTTGTCAGAAGAGACTGAAATTGAAAGTAAAAGTCGAAAAGAATGTTCCGATAACGTTCTTTCTGGCACTCATAAAATCTTAACCAGTAATTGTAAATCTGACAAATCATCTGAAACTGTACCCAAAGAAGTGGAATCTACATCAGCTAACTTTCGTCGTGAAAGTGTCATAAAAATTGGTAAAAGGATTGATAAAATAATCCCTCTGGAAGAAAGTGCCAAACAAAATCTGTGTGAAAATAAAGAAAAGTTACTGCAAAACAAACTTGCAAATCCTGATAAACAAGAAAAAGAAATTACTAAAAATGATGATGTTGTAGTTATTTCTGATACTGACAAGGACATTGAAGCAGCTGTTAAAAGTCAAGAAGTAACAAAAAGAATGAATGAAATGAATAACTCACCTGACTGTAATAAATTAAAAGAAGAAGCAAGTGTGGAAATGAATAAAAATATTCAATATATTGTGGATGAAAATTTCGATGATAAAATAGTACTGATGAAAGAATATTCTAAAGACAATGAACAAATGAAGAATTTTTGTAAAGAAAGATTATCTTCTGCTGCATTTGTTATAAATAAGCCTCCTGCACTTGCTTCTGAAGAAAAAGTGCAGAATCCTCATGATGTTAAAGCTATGTCAGCTGCCAAAACATCGGCTTCAGATAAAATAGCTGCTGAAGCCAAAAAATCTATACTTGAAGAAAATGTCAATAAACTGCATTCTGTTGGAGATTGTGCTGAAAATATATTGCCAAAAAAATGTAATAATGAAAAAAGTGAGAAAGCAAGTGGTTTTGTTCATATGGATGGTCATTCTCAAAATAATGAGTCTAGAGAAAATTGCAAAGTATTAAACTTGTCCAAAAAGGAAAACAAATTCCAAAATAATGACAGCAATTTACTAAAGGCATCTGAAGATAAACAAAAAGAAATTAATATTGAAAAAAAATTAGGTCATAAAATATCTAATTTTGATAAAGAATCTCCAAATGATGACAAACAACCAAATGTGGAAAAGCTCCAGAGTAGTAAAAAAAATCTGAAATTCGAGCATAAACCTCTGAGCTGTGATCAAGACGTGAACATTGAACATAAATCTCAAAGCTCTAACAAAGAATTGCATGCCCAAATTATGTCCCATAAAATTGAGGAAAGTCAGGGAGCCGGAAGTAGGCCCTGTGGCAGTGAGGAAGAGCTGAGTGCTGGAAGTACATACAGCAGCAGTGGGAAAGGGCCGGCCACTAGTAATAAGTCCCGTGGCAATGACAAAGAGCTGGATGCCAAGAGTAAGTCCCGCGGCACTGAGAAAGAGCTGGTCGCTGGGAAAAAGTCCTGTGGCACGAAGGAAGAGCTGGTTGTTGGGAAAAAGTCCTGTGGCAGTGAGGAAGAGCCAGTCACCGGGAAAAAGTCCTGCAGCACTGAAGAAGAGCTGGGCACTGGGAAAAAGTCCTGCAGCACTAAGGAAGAGCCGGTTGTTGGGAAAAAGTCCTGTGGCAGTGAGGAAGAGCCGGGCATTGGGAAAAAGTCATGTGGCAGTGAGGAAGAGCCAGGCACCGGGAAAAAGTCCCGCAGCACTGAGGAAGAGCCAGGCACCGGGAAAAAGTCCCGCAGCACTGGGGAAGCGCCGAGCACCGGGAAAAAGTCTGGCAGCACTGGGGAAGCGCCGAGCACCGGGAAAAAGTCTGGCAGCACTGGGGAAGCGCCGAGCACCGGGAAAAAGTCCCGCAGCACTGAGGAAGCGCCGGGCACCGAGAAAAAGTCCTGCGACACTGAGGAAGAGCCGGGCACCAGGAAAAAGCCCCACGGCACTGAGGAAGGGCCGGGCACCGGGAAAAAGTCCCGCGGCACTGAGGAAGAGCTGGGCACCGGGAAAAAGTCCCGCGGCACTGAGGAAAAGTCCCGCGGCACTGAGGAAGAGCCAGGCACCGGGAAAAAGTCCCATGGCACTGAGAAAGAGCCGGTTGTTGGGAAAAAGTCCGGTGGCAGTGAGGAAGAGCCGGTCGCTGAGAAAAAGTCTTGCAGTACTGAGGAAGAGCCGGTCGCCGGGAAAAAGTCCTGCAACATTGAGGAAGAGCCGGTTGCCGAGAAAAAGTCCCGAGGCAGTGAGGAAGAGCTGGTCGGTGGGAAAAAAACTGGTGATAGTGAGGAAAAGCCGGGCACCAGTAAAAAGTCATCTGGCACTGAGAAAGAGCCGGTTGCCGGGAAAAAGTCTGGTGGCAGTGGGAAAGAGCCGATTGCCGAGAAAATGTCCTGTAGCAGTGAGGAAGAGGTATGCACCAGTAGTAGGTCCAAAGGCAGTGACAAACTATTGGACATTGAAAATAAATCCTCAAATAAGGATAACATGGTGAAAATTCCTAATGATTGTAATGTAGGTAATAATCAGTTACATGATGAACCAAAAACTGAAGTATCTCTAGGTAATGAAAGCCAAAAATCACAACCTTCAGATGAGTTGATTGTTAAAAATACTGATGATCAACATCATTCAGAGAATTTATATATATTAAAGGCTTCTCTTGATAAAATCCAAACTACTGTTAATGAAGAAATTGCTGCTGGAAATGAAGAGAAAAAGCTAACATGTAAGATAGTTATTAAAAGGAAATCTTCTCGCAAAAAAGATTGTGCTAGTGGTGCAGATGAGGCAGATGATGATTCAGATAAAATGGCTAAAGATACAGAGGATGATATAGAGTACAAATGTGAACTGAGTTCTGCCACTGCTGATGATGATAAAGCAGAAGAAAATGAAAAAAATGATTGCACACAGCGTGTCAGGAAGAGAAAAGCATGTGATAAATTGCCTGTAACACCTTCTCCTAAAAATGATCGCAAAACACCTGAAGATCTCAGTAATAAAGAATGTTTGGAACAAATTCCTAATAATGGAAAAGATGAGTTATTACAAGATGAAAACAAAAATTTAAACAGAGAATTAGATTCTAAAGAAGGAGTTAGTGATACGGAAGAAAGCAATGTGCGCACATCTCGTAGGCTTCGAGCAAGAAAAACAAGGTTCTCTGGTTTGGAAACAGAAAAAACAAAAACTGAATCATCTCAAGAAGTAGAAATTACTCGTGGGAATTCTGGTCAAAATGCAGATCCTGAAAATGAGGCCCTAGCAACCAAGAAGACTCGTTCTAGAAGAAGAACACAAGCTGAATTAATATGTACTGATTTGATAATTCCTGAAGAGGAAAAACGAACCCGTGGTAGGAAAAGGCAAAATACTATTGCAGAAGAGTTCATTATTGGAGAATCACTTGAAGAAATAGAACCTAAAAAAGCCAAGGGTTCAAAGAACTTTCGGAAGACCAATATGTCTAGATTAAAAGATACAGAAGAACAATTTAGCTCTCAGTCAGATAGTGATGATATGCCTCTTAGTAAGATGACCAAAGCTACAACTCGGGGTCGTGCAAGAGGTCGAGGACGGAGTAAAAGTTCCAGACGGCCATTTACAGTACTTGAAGAACCAACTCCTGTTACAAGAAAAAGCTCACGAGCAGCCAAGGTTTGTGATGTAATTCTTACAAAATTTTTAGATGTTTTCCAGTGTGTTATTTTTTACTTTAAAAGAAATCTCCTAATGGAATAGAGTGGCAAGATCTGACGCCTTTCCCTTTCATTGGTCACTTTTTAAATTCCAAAGTAACGTTAATAAAGATATACATAAATTTAAAGATTTGTTTCATTCTAATTCATTCATTTAATTATAAAAAATATTTTCTTATCTGTTCATGTTTCTAAATTTTTTGTATGCTTTCATTCTTAAAAAACAGACTAAATTTTATGAATGTGAAGTATCACATTTACACCACTTTTTTTTAGTGTAAACATAAGTACCTAAATGGATGATAAGGGTGCCTGAACTTCTGACATTGTGGGCTCTGAATGCTGGTTGATCAGTTGCCATTCTTAACAGGTGTCTGAACCATTTAACTCTTTGGTGCTGGATGAATTTGTGGACTGGCATTGCTCCGACGATTTTTCTAATTTTTCTAATTTTTCATTGTTAATTTTGTTAATTCCATCTTATCTGCTGCTTGTCTGAGGCGCCTCATCTCATAGGTGTGGTCTCTGGGCTTTGGTCAGTGGTAGGTCAACGTGGGAAGAAAGATGGGCCTTGATCTCCATGGGGATGTTAGGGTGTTTCAGGAGAGGAGACCACGGGAAGCTGTTGCTGTTAGCTTTTTGTACTCAAGTCTCTATCTCTCTGTCTAACTTGCCATAAGATGCTACTCAGGTATTTGAATTCCTTGGTCTGTTTCAATGAAATGCTGTTGATGGAAATATCCTTCTGGTGTTCAGGTGATTCTCATTACTTCCCTATGCTGATCCACATCACTGTGTTCAGCTCATTGATTTCTTCCTGGAGCAGCTACCAATTATTTGTTGAGTAAGCTGTAATATCACTTGATCATAAATTGAAAGTATTATGTTTATGTCCTTCTGAAATAAACATTTAGATGAATACTATTTCAACAGTGACATTTCTACTTACAACTTCAATTATAGTCCAGGATAAATGAAGAGAATGTTTGTAATTAAAAAGTTTTTCCTATAATGTTAAGATTTTTACCTATTAATGACTACTAGAAAAGTCTCACTTTGGTAATCTGTATCATCTTTTGTGTTAAAACTCTTCCTGCCAATATCTTTTTAATCTAATATTACAGTGTGTAAAAATGGAATAGAAGCTACTAAACTTATTGAAAATAATAAAGTACATTTAAACAGATTCTTATAGATAAATACAGTGTTTTTTATCCATTTTTGGACTTCTACAAAATTTGCTTTAAGAGTCTCCCTATGATTTCTAATTTGAGGTGATAAATTAAGTGACCTGGATATCATATACCATTAATGATCTGAATGGAGGCCCCTCAGAACAACTCAACGGCCAAGTAATGATCAATTGTAAGACCCCTCCCCCCCATCTGTGATCTGAAGATGGGTAGGCTCAGCCATGTTTTAACTTTTCTAGAAAAGCTTGATATTGACATTGTGTACTACTATCAACTCCTCTTTAGTTATTAGTAGCATACTAACAATCAGGTTGGTAGAAGAATAAACATCAGAAAATATCACCATGTCCCAAAATTTAAAGAAGAAAGGAATCATTTTCAGTAAAAAAAAAGTTTTTATATTTACATTGTGACAAAAATCTGTTTTTGTACATTTAAAGCAATTATGGCAAAGAACTTAGTTACACTGACCTTGTTAAATCTTATGAAGAAATTATTACAGAATAAAATCTGTAACAATTACTTTCAACTGAAGATTAAAACTTTATAGTTTAATGATTCTCAAGCTTAAATTTTAAAAAAAGTTATCTTTTATAATTTGCCTAAAGTAATCCTTTGACGTCTGTGCCTATTGAATTATAAGTACTTTGATTACCTATTGACTAACCTAATTCCTATACTCTCACACATAAGGCATGAGTTATCATCTTGCACAGTAGCCAATGAGCATCTGTGGTTCAAGTAAGAATATATATATAGAGAGAGAGAGAGGAGAGGGAACTGTACTGTGTGTGCAAGACAGTAAATATGCATGTATGAATTGTGTATTTACCCTTTAAAGTAGTTATTTCAGCTAGAATCTTTTTAAAACACATTTATCTTCTGAAAAGGTGTGAAAAATGCAAGCAGGTAAATGTAATTGAATTGATTTATGAATAATGAAATGTTATACACATTAATACGTATTTGCATATAAAAGTATTTTCTTTATTTTTCGTTTTAGAAAAGAGAATTTAATAGTAATGATTTTGATGCTTCCCATGTAAGGAGTCGTCATGGTACAGGGAGGTCTCCACGTGGTGGATCTGCTACAGCTGTGAAGGGATCTCGTGGTCGACAAAGGAAGAAAAGGAGTGGTTCAGTAGATTCTGACAAGTGGGTGTCTGACAAAACAGAAGGTGAAGAAGAAGAAGAAGATGATGACGAAGAAGAAGAAGAAGAATTGTTTGTTGGGGAACTATTGCGTAGAAGTAGCCGAGTTCGTAGTTTAAGCACTAAAAACAAGTTATTGTGCGTCACATCAAGTGATGAAGAAAAATCTGAAACAAATGAAGATACTAGTGATGAAGAATTCCAGTTACCAAAAGGTAGAAATGCTAGAAGAGCTGCAGCTCGATCTGGTAAGAATTAGTATTTTTTTAAATTTCATTCCATAATTATTGCTTGGGTTTTTATTCTTGGGAGATCCTGTGCAAAAAATTTGAACTTTTATATTGTAAATGAAACTATTTTCCCAGTTTAGTTATGAACAACTTGTTTTTAGTTGAATAGTTTTAGAAAATTGTTCAATGAATTAAATAATTAAAATGTGATATTGTGAAAATATCACATTTTAATTCATTGAATAATTTTCTAAAACTATCGGTTTTTATTTGATCAAGTTGTGTGTGTGTGTGTGTGTGTGTTATTTCATTGAAGGAATTTATTTTAAAAATGGAAATTTTGAAATTAAATGTTATTTAAAATTAATTTTTTGAACTCTTTTATGATATTAACAATAAATTATAAGATAAAAAAGCTTTATATAATATTTTTGGAGAACTGTTATTGACTTGAATATATTCTTTGCTTTGTAAAGAAAAAAATCTTCTGAGCATTTTAATTTAATTACTATGTTTTTTACCTTTACAAAATATCTATTAAAAGTTAACATGCTTAATTATGAACTGTTTTATTTTACAGCTGGTACCAAAGAAGCTCAGAAAATAGATGAAAATGATAATGATAAACCCTGCTGTCATTGCCAAAAATTTGATCACCCAGAAACCGTGAGAATGCTTTTTATATTATATTTCACACTACTGCATAGAATTTGTTTTAAATTTTTGAAATAGGACTGGAGATAATTAAATATCCACTATGAAAACTCTTCTTTCTGCTCTTTCTCTATTCCAGATTTTACTCTGTGACAAATGTGATGCTGGCTATCACACCCTTTGTTTAACACCTCCACTCCACATCATTCCTGAAGGAGATTGGTTTTGTCCTCCTTGTGAACATGTAAGTCAGTTTTTGATGGTTTTGGTTTATCAATATAAAAAATTCCATTCAATTCATTGCATCAGTTGTGACTATCAATGAAGAAAGACCTAATGTTGTAGAATGTACAAATTTAGGTTTTATAGGTGAAAACCTGAATATTTGGCATAAAATGTTTTTAAGGATACTGCTTGTACAATTAGATCTTAAGCTGATAATCAACAATGATGTATGTAGTATTTATGTGGGGAAGCTCCAAACATATTCTGTGATACAACTGTGTGTGTGTTTATTCCTTCACACTAAAATGGGATGTCTGTTGAAAACAAGGTTTAGAAAGAACATAACTTGTATAAGGATGCCAAGAGCAAATGACGGCAGATGGAAGAGACTCAACCATAAAGTCATTCATTCTGCAGCATAGCTTGAGGAGATCTTTTGAGGATAGGCTGCATTCCTCCCGGAATTCCTTGAGCATTTTGTCACTGAAGAAAGAAAAGAAGCTACCATCAAGACAGCCAACAGAAGGCAAAGAGAGAAAAAAAGAAGCTCCTTAAAAAAAACATCTATAAGATTTGACACCTGAAGATAAGTTGTTGGTAAAAGTGCAATTACAAGAAATAAAAAAGGAAAGCTCCTTGCCATTTCATAGCCGGAGAGTGCAAAGAAGTTGGGGTACAAGAAAAGGAAGGCAAGATGCAATTTTGAAAAGGATGCATAGAAGCTCACCAGGAAAATATTGTGAATTTGATTTGCTTCTTTGAATGCAGTTGCTTCAACAATTGATATAAATATTTACTAAACTTAGTTTAATCACAAGGCCACAATAATAGATTATTCAGTGAGGATCAAATTCACTGGAAATAGCTTTCAAATCTAGCTTGCTAAATATTATGTTTTTTTTTGCTTAAGCAACTGATATATTTGAGTGTGATTTATATGGCTTCATTTATTTACTTGTAAAGTATACATCAATTAACGAAAAGATTGAAAATAACTAAACTATGATCCCATTTCTTGCAGAACTTTAGCTGGAACCTACTTATTTTATTAGTATTTTAAAAATATAAAGCTTTCATTGTTAGTAATGTTTAGATGAACTACTGTATTCATAAGATCCCTGTAATACAAACTATTTCTATATATGATGGTGGATGCACTTTAAATCATGCAGATGATTGCAGTGATGAGTTTTACATGTGAAATGGATTTATATATTTTTAAACATTTGAACTTCTTTTTCTGTTTTTATTGCTGACTGGTACATTTTATTTTTCAGAAAATGTTGTTAGAAAAATTAATGACAAATCTTCATGAACTTGATCTCCAGCTGAAAAAGAGAGAACGCTTGATTAAAAGGTAAGTAATATTTAAAATCACTCACACACAAACATTTATTACTCGTAGTTGAATGTATTTGCAGTGAAAGCTTAGTATTGCAATAAAAGCACTCACAATTAAGGACATCAGTATAAACTTATTCTGCTTTTTTAGAAAAGTGTTTTGGTGTAAATTTATCCATAATAAAAGTTATAATAGGATGTTATGTATGGCAATTTTGAATGATTTTGACATTTTCACTTTGCTGGAATAAGCTCTGGGGACCTTTTTGTACAACGAGTTAAAGTTTATAAATCATTTGTAAAACATCTATTGTGTTAATTCAACTTGATTTCATCAAATTTTGCAGAATGCAGTTGGGCTTGGCTTGCTTATCAATGCAAGTATTACTGTGTTTGTAAATATGACTTTTTGAGGTTGGAAATCTTTTTCAGTTTATTTGGAAAATAAACACAATTATTTTAATTGAAAACTGTCTTGAAATGAAATTTTCAGTTTTCTCATGAATATTCTAAATATTCTATCTTTTGATTTACTCAAAATATATTTTTGTCATATAATTTTTAAAAAAAATGTAACAAACATATATAATTTATTTTTCTTCAAGGGAAATATAATGAACAAAGATAGTTCAAACTTTTATAACTACAGAACTCCTTCATCTCCTATAATTTTAAGTGGGCTACAATAAGTTCAATTAAATGTATTATTTATGTTCAAAGTAATTTAAATACACTTTTATCCTCCATTTTAAATGTTTATTTTCATTTTAGATTTTAAATAAATGTTTTTTCTATCAGTATATGTTTATGAAAAAAAACAAAAATATATTACAAGAAATATGCTATCTTAGTCTCAATGTCTCCAATAAGAAAATGTGACATAGTTGCCCTGATATTTATCCCTGGATAAATTGGCAGCAACAGAAAATGTCTTGAAGTAAAATATTAAGGCTTCATAATTGTATGACTCATAACTATATAAAATTTGTTAGGTTTGCTGATGTTTTGTCTTTAGCTCTTTCTATAATTTGATATGTTTTGTGAGACATTCAACAGTTTTTTTTCTTGAACCCTTCTCTTTTTCTAAATATTTTCAAAAAATTCATCTAATAATATTTATATGCAGTAATTTTAAATATTTTTATGTTTATATTCACATGTATTAATTTGTATGCTGCTTTGCAGGAAAGAAAGGTTGGCTTTTGTAGGTATAAGCTTGGATAATATTTTATCGGTAAGAAACTTCTTGATATATTATTTCTTTTATTGTAAAACTTTATATTTCATTAAATTCTTGCTCAGTTTTTAATAATCAACTCAGAATTTCTTTGCTCTTCCTTACTTCAGAATGTCTTAGAATTTATTAATTTTTTTACTCGTTTTTCTTTTATCTTAATTTTATTGCAATGGTCAGATTTTTTACAAATTTTATTTAAATTTGTATTCTAAGACCGTTAAGTAAGCAGTATGGATTGGAAAATAAAGAATTAGTTTCCAATGAGATTTGAACTTGCATCCCATATACTACTACTAGGTGTAAACAAACAATATGGCATGGAGTAAAATCCAATATGGAAGAATGTAGTTACATAACTAAATTTGAATGACATCTGCTGGTTGGTTTCTGCAGCCTATTGGTAAGGTGCTGTCCATCTCAGACAGGCACCCAAGGAGATGCAAGTTCAAATCTGATTGTGGGCCAATTCTTTATTTTCCTATCTATACTGCTTACTTAATAGTTGTAGAATAAAAAAAGAAATTACTTCAGCATTGTGATAAAAAGCAACAAAAATCAGCACGTAAAATATTATATTGGTTTAAATCTATTTTTTTCATTGCTATATCTGAAAATCGATATAAAATTTAAAGTTTAAGATTCAACTGTAGATTCAATTCATTAGTTAGTATGACCATATTTAAATTATTATTAGAGATATGTATATTATTTCAACTTGTGAAAATTATTTACTTGGCACATATTTTAGACCAAAATATAGCTTCTTGTTAAAAAGAAATCTACAGTTTTTACTTATTTTTAACTAGTTTCATTAGTTTTCAATTATTCATACTTCCTTAAATTTTGTTTTAAAGTATAATGAATAAGTGTTTCCCAATAGGAATTATTCATCTACAAGATTTAGATCAGTAGATAGCAGTGTTTGTAATTCATGTACATTTGTCTACTTCTTACTAAAATTGACAGTACAATTCCACACATCTTACTTTTTTTTACATGTGCATACATTTGGAAATTATTCTTTTTGTACATGTATTGTTTGTCGTTGATATTTACCATGATGCAAAAGTTGCTTTAAATATGTAAACAATCTATTTTTCTTTTCTGTTTTATCTATGGAAAAAAATTCATTTTATAGAATTTTTGGATATTTGTCTGCAGATGGACTTCAAAATGTAATAAAACACCTATATAAAAATAGTTTTCAAACTTGCCACTTAATATGCTGGTTTTTATTGAGAAAGTAATTTTATATGAAAACAATTCTGAAGTTAAAATTCAATTTTCTTTAAACTACTATTAACTGCAATTGTTCCTGTTATTTTTATCATTTGTTATTTTTACTTAGTAATTTTTCCTAAAAGACAAGAAGAGCAGTGGCTAATTTTATTTTTAATGAACACTTTGAAAGGCTTCACTTTACAGATCTTGCTTGAACAAAGTCATTTTAGCTGTACCTTGCTCTGTCAGTGTCTTAATCTTTTTTTAGGTGGCTATTTAGTCAATAGTTTATAGGTGATGACAACTACTGAGTTGCCTTATGGAACATCTTAGTGGCAGTATGCAGAAGACAGCAATAAAAAGAAAATCCATTTTAATGTTTTAAAATGGTTTTCAGTGCAAACAACAATTTTAATTCCTTATAGATTCCTCTCTAAATGTACCTGAATAATTATTTTTAATAAATTATTCAGTCTCTATTTTAGACTACATAAAATTGGATCATTTCACATTTTATACATCAATTAGTCTTAAAATTTGAAAAATTAACTTTAAATTCATAGAAATTTTGTTGTAGATATCAAAGAACAATGATTTTTTTTATCCTTTCTTTTGAAAGATGTAAACTATGAATATGTTTCTGAAACATGCACTTAAATTTTTTTTAATGGGGGTTAAATCTTTTGATAATATTGTACATGCATATTTTATAGAAAGTCTACTTTAATTTACAAGTAGTATCTTATAAATCGCATGCTCATTAGAGTCATTAAAGTTTGTTTTTTTCCCCCCAAAGCATCCATTATATATTTCAACATTTCCTTTAAATTTCCAGGAAAAAAAAGAGAATATGGAACCTAATGTGGATTGTCCAAGTCAGCCATTATCCACAACAAGAACTTGCCGGGTTCGAAGATCTATTAACTACAAATTTACTGAATTTGATGAACTTATTGACAGTGCTATTCAAGATGATCCAAGGACTGTTATTGATCCTGATATTGAGGGTAAGCTATTATTATATGAATCTTAGCTTTATGTTATTTTTTTATAATTATTAATTTTTTCCTACAATATTTTAAGTAATAAAATTATTCAGCTCAGTCTCTTTCATTTCTTTAGTCTGTAATGAATTTAAAATAAATAATGCCCAGATGCATTCAAAGTGTTATTGCAAAAAAGGGACTCATCAACTAAGTACTGATACTTTTAAAATTCACAAGTGTGTTATATATGATTAAAATATAAATTTTGAAGGATAATTGTAAAAATGCTGGTTTTTTTTTTGGTTTTTTTTAAATTTCTTTTTTTATGGGTGATGCTAAACTTTTGGCCACAACTGTATTACATGGATGCAGAACTGACCTTCAAGATCAGTATCACCAAGTCAAATGCAAAATATTCTGTTTTCATTACTTGAAATTACAAAATGTTTGAAATATATTGAACAACATGTTTTGCTCATGTTCCTATTTTAAATATTTAATATTACTAGAAATAATTTTTAATATAAACAAACCTCTACTTGCAGGGATTTTTATTACTCAAATTTTATATCTTTTATTACTTCATTCTTACCAAAAAGAAATTGAAAACTGAAGAGACTTTTGAATTTGAGGAAATTAAAATTAAAATTAAAATATTTTGATACATACAGATAAATGTGATTTTGGTATTTTAGATTTTGAAATAAGTTAGATCAAGGAGAAAAATGCTTTTAAAAGCATTATTATTGAATTTTGTTCTGACACATATAAGTATATAAGGATATGTTTCTTATCAAACATTATATATTGAAAATCATGCACTACCTGTTAATTATTGTTTACTGCTATTCTACCTTTAATAGAATGTTTAGCATTTGTAGCATCCTTATTGCATTATCATTTATTCTTAGGTGCTACTGAAGATAAAGATGACAGTAGTCAAAATGGGAAAGATATATCAAATTCAATTGAAGGATCAGTGAGTCGAGGTAAAGATATGGATACTATAATGAATGTGTATAGTGAAACCAACGACCTTCGACCACAAGGTATTCAAGCTAAGAAAGAAGCTGGTCGACGACGTGGAAAAGATATTTCCAATCTTGTAGGGAGAGGTAGTGACAGTGATGAACAGTACCCAGCTCCTCGGAAAAGGCGACCAAAACGAAAACTTACTACTCTTGACAGTGACAGTTATGGCTCTGAGAGTGATGAGTATAAAGCATCTGAGTAAGTATAATTTTGCTTCTAATATTGCTACTGTTTTTAAAATGTTTACAAGGAAAACACATCTTGATTGTTTTTGTTATTTGTCTGATTAAAACATGTTTTGCGATGACTTGAAAATAAAGGTTGAAAGCTCAAGCTTATTTTTATTTTTTTATGTCATTAAATTTGGCTATAGACTGAATTTTAAATCAGTTAAAAGTTGCTGTCCATTTGATATACCATTAAATGAAAATTATTTGACTTTTTCTTAATCATGATTTATACTGCAGAGTCCTGTGTAGAGATGTACAAAATTTGGAAATATACAAATTTAACATTTAGCTATAACATTACATTTTAAAATTGTTTTTTAAAGTTTTATGTCCATTTTATTATTGCATATTTTTCTTTACTTTGTTTTTACAAAGTAGCCACTTGCAGTAGCTAATCAGCAAGTAGAATCTACATGTCATTTTGAAGGATGATTCTAATGCAAATACAGGCCTGGTACAAAAAACTGCTTTTTTTTCTAGTGGAATTAGAATACTTGCATTTTGATTTCGTCAAAGTTAAGTCTGGCATAAAACCAATTTCTGGTGCAGCTAAGATTGAATTTGCTATCAATGTCTTGCAAGACCAGCATACTTTCACTGCATTATAAGTAGATGCTCTCATTCACGTATATTCTCTCTTTAAGTAATATAAAATGTATTTCATTCAAATTTGTTCTTTTCTTATTGCAACAGCCAATGTGTACTTGATTAAAGATGTAAAGAAAATTTTGTTTCACATTTAAAAAAAAAAAAATATTGAGATTGATAGATTATTTTTCAGATTCATGTGATAATTTTGAATTTGAAAGGTTCATGTAGGAGATTGTTTTAGTTGAAATGAAGTTGATTTTGTTATTGATTTATTGTATTTAGAAGACATTGAAGTTCACTGCCTGGACTTACCTAGCATTGAAATCTAAACATTTATAATGGATATTGGACCACAAGAAATAAACTAACCATTTCTTTCTCTCTCCCCATTTTGCATCTGAAAGACCATGTAATGGTTGAAAAATGTTGAATTGCAAAAATTGTGATTAAACCAGGTAGAGATATTTACTGAAAAAAATGTGGCACTATCTCAAAACAAAAGTTTATTTTGGTAAATTGAAAAATTACCAATACTTCTATTCTCTTTATATTTCAACTTCAACAGTTTAGGCATTTTCAAAACTATCTACTGGAAAATTCAAGTGTTGATGAAAAGAAATTAGTTTTTGTAATATTGTTCAGATGTCATTAGGTTTTTGAATGTAAGGGTATCGTCTACATAACAGTTGCAGAAATTCATTATACTGTTTAATTAAAAAGATAAAATTTCATCTGCTCAAATTCAAATTATAAATTTTTTTCTAAGAGGCATATTTCTTAATCAAATATTTAAGCTTGCTTTTCAGAGTTACATTTATCCTCTATCATAAAATACTTATTCTTTGTTCTTAATATGTAATAACATTGCATTTTATTTAAAAATGTTAATTTAATTCAGTATAAACTCCTTGGAACAATGGTCAAGTCAAAGAAAAACAAAAATTCTGATTAACAAATAAGAAAGTGTAGTTGGTTTTGAATATTTCAATGTTTATTCACATAATCTTCAGAGCAGTGTGACTGAAGTAACTTTATAGAAATTAAAATGTAGCAAGATAAATTGAAATAAAATTGATTTAAGTAATCCTTTTACACAAATCAAAAAATTAATATTGTGTAGCTAATCTAAAACCTGTTTAAATGCCTTTTAGTGACCTGAAGCATAAATGAGTTGATATTTATCTAATTGCAGAGATTCTGATGTATCTGTTGATGTGGATGCAAGTGAATATTCTGAAGAAGAGGATGATGATGAGGATGATGATGACGAAGATTATGGATTTAGGCGTCGTTCTTCTCGAACATCAACGAGGCAAAACTATCGGGCTTCTAGAAAATCTCGCAGAGGTACACGGAGAAGTAGACGGCAAAACATCGATGGTTTTGGTAAGAGTTTCATATGTTACTCTTCTGAAGTTCTATTCATCGTAGAAGTCCAGCATTTGAACATAACTTTAGAATTTAATTCCACAAAAATTTGACCTTTTTTTTTTCTTTCTTTTTTAAAAAAAAATCATTATTACTGACAAATATGTTCTATGTATTCAAGAAACATACGAAAGAAATTTAGCTAATTATAGCTTCTAATAATTTTTTTTATAAAATTCTAACAATACTAACAAAATAATTTTTTGATATAAGGGAATTTTTGTAATATGTTATTTAAGCTACAACGGATTTGATCAAGTCGGAAATATACTGCTAAAATAGGAAGCTATATTTTGATTAAAAATGCATGTTTTCACATTTTCACATTACAGAAAGATTTATGTTTTTATATTATTTTTACCTCATTTTTGGATGTAAAACTATCACATTGATGTCTTTTCGATAATGAGAGTTACGATAAAAAGTAAACAAACACTGAATTAGAAAATTGCTAATATAGTTTTAAGTTTTGTATTAAAATAAATTATTGTTTGCTTTGTAGTTTTTTTTCATAAATTTATTGTGCCTTTTTAGTATATCTAAAATATTGTTTGACAAATGGGTATGGAGTGAGAAAAGGTTTTTCTTAGTTTAATAAAAAAATTTGTTTTACAAACTTACTATTATGGATTGGAAAGTACCAAAACACTAAATTTAGTGCTAGAAGAATAGGAAACTCTGCATTCATCTATTACACCGTATGTTTTGAGCTTTTTAATGAATAGAAACAGTCCCTGTCTATGACTTTGAAAAGAGTCATTAATATTCTAAGCTCTGTTTGGACAATTGAACTCCTCTGTGTTGTTACCATGTTTGGCTAATCCATTCTGCAGCCTTGTTCAAGTGAATAATCTGTAAGGAAAGAAAAAGGTCTCTTTATTTTTGGTGTGCTGAGTGTATTTGCATTTGGACATTTTCGCGAGTTTTTGGCCAGAAACGTCTCCAAAAGCAACTTCCCTTCCCACTTCCAACTGATTTTTCACTGTAGCCTTACATCAAAGGGAAGCAATTGGAGAAATAAAAAACTGTCTGTTGATGTGTTCTGCGTACGTTGACATGTTCAGTGTTCTTCGTTGCTATGGGAACAGCATGTTTCATTTTGTATTGTCCACCCTTTAAATCTATTATCTGTTGTAAAATCTATCTCATGTGGATTATGAGTTGTAGGATCTCAGCTAGCAGACACTACAGACAACCAAACATACAACCAAACGAACATACTCATTTGCATATTTGGCTTTTATATGTATAGATTCAATTGGCACATGTAGTGAACTTTTCTGAAAACTCTTTAAATTAAAATAAATCTTAAAAAGCCATATCATTGTTCATTTTCTGTGTCATAAATACTTTAATACTGGTATAAGTAATAACAGCTATACAGGGAGATTTTTCTAGACATTTATGGAAATCTATTTTAAGCATTTTAAATAAAACATTTCTCAGTTTTGCAATAAATGTTTTAAATAATTTGCATACATATATATGGTACTAGGGCATTTGCATCCTGGGCAACTGCGTCCATGTCAAAGGCATCCCGGACAACTGTGTCCTGGACATTTGCGTCCCATATATATAACTATTACTGAGTAACAAACCCCATGTTATAATTGTAGGCATAAGGGGTGCTTCGTTTGCGACTGAGCCCCCCCCCTCTCTCTGCTAAGGTGGTATGTGAAAAAATAAATAAATAAAAAGGTAGTTATAATTTAAATAATAATAAAAAAAACAACAGTTAGAATTTAATCCAAAGTTTATTTAATCAAACAAAACAAGGAAGACTGCTTCAAAACTTTTTTTTACATTTCTTGATTAAATTATAACTAACTTTTTATTTATTTTTGTAACAAAAAAATGAAAATCAAAAGTTTTTATTTAGTTATCTACAAAGTTATTGGCTATTTTTTGTCGAAGGTACCTCAGCCATTTTCAGCATTTTAAACCATTAGTGAAAACACCTGCTTTAAAGTTGGTTTCTTTGGAGAAATTGGTAGAATAAAACTAGAAAATGTTGACCCACATGAAATAAAACTGATAAAAAAACTGCCCCCTTGTCATACAGCTTGTACACCTGAAGAAGCTTGTAGAATGGATCAGCTGAAACATTGTGGTAACAACAAAAGCAAAGAGATCAATAGTTCAAACTACACTTGAAATGATAATGACTCCTCTCAAAATTACAGAAGGTAATGTTTAAGGCTTACATAAGATTTTTTAAAATAACAATATTTTCTTAGGGTATATGAGCTTAAAGAATAAAACAAGGATTTAAATTAATTGATTCATTGAAAAATATTCAAATGATTCATTGAAAATTTCTATTATAAAATCAACATTGAAAAATAAGAGGATTGAAGGAATCAGCACACATGCTAGACCTCCTCAGTAAGCCCACCATAAAATGAACACCATATGGTAGCCTTTGATCAAGGAAAGAACAGACATTAGGTTTAAAGCTTCAAAATCACACCACCTTATTGTCCTGATAAAATGGCCTGGTGGATATAAGTGTTGAGTTCAGTCCCTGGGTCAGGCAATGGAATCCATATACAAGTACTCCCCGACTTACGACCTCCCGAATTGTGACCATCCGTACATATGACCGAAATATGTGGATAAAAAAAAATTTCATGTAAATATAAAAGTTACACTCCTAAATTAAAAAAATATAAGTAAATATAGAAATTTGCTTGCACGTGCAGTGAGTATAAGAGCTGATAAAGTGCAAGAGAGTATATAAATTATACTTGTACATTAAAAAAAACATACTATATAAATTCCATAAATACATATTACTCTTGGTTGTACTTGTGTTCTTTTACAAAAAATATTTTACTTATGAAACACACAATGATAGAGTGGAATGAGTTAAATTTAAAAATAGGGAATGCTGTCATGTGACAGCAATGAATACAGACAGGAATAAGAACAGTTTACCCAATTTTTTATCTTTTCTTTGCCTAATATTGACTTAGTGGGTATTTTACTTTCATCCATTGTAAACAATCTCATACAGACTATTTTCTACTTCAGGCCAAAAAACTAAAACTATGTCCATTTTTTTTTTTTTTTTTTTTTTTTTTTTTTTTTTTTTTCTTCCAAAAGTAAATTTTATATTCTCAGACTATAAATTTAGAAGCTATGGTGTTTGGTCAATACGTCATAAAAATTTGATAAAATTTGATAAATGCTGTGATCATATAAATATCTTCTTTTTTTTTTTTTTAAGCCTGTAAAATTCATAGCCATTTTTTAATTTTATTTTTTCAGTGGTAGATGATGACTATGACAGTGATGAGAGTGCTAACTATCGACGATCCACACGTGCATCTGTCAAACGAAAAGTCAATTATCGAGAAAGAGCAAGTGATGAAGAAGAGGAAATGACACCTACAGAAGATAGCGAAGAAAGTAGTGCCGAATTTTCTGGCTTAGGTTCTGACGACAGTGTGAAACCAAATAAAAAACTTAAATTGAAGCTAACAAAAAAGAAGACTAGAATTATCCGAGAATCACTTTCTGATGATGATGATGATGATGATGGTAAAAGCAGCAGATCTTCTGAGAGTGGAGCTACTGATAAAAATCAGAAGAAATTAACTCGAAAGAGACGTCTTGCTGTAAGTGACAGTGAATCTTCTTCCAGTGGTCATTCAGAAAGTGGGGCTCGCAGGTCTCGTCGTGCCTCAACACAGAAAATGAATATTAAAAAATTGTTGGACTCTGATTCTGACGAGGAGTCTGATAAGATGGAGCGCAAATACACTGTGACAAAACAGAAAAAAAATGCAATATTGTCTGACTCTGATTCAATTGCATCAGATGATAAATCAAGCATAAAAAGTGTTGCTCTAGATAAAAAAGACAATGATTCTAAATTAAGCCATGATGATGATGATGATGGTGCTGCTAATGATGATGCAAACAATATTGCTACTGTCACCACCACTACCACCACCACCGCCATTACCACTGTCACCACACCTTCCACTTCTACTACTACTACCACCACCACTAACAATAACAATTCCCATGAAGAACAATTAAAAGAGGGCCAACAAAATGAAGATAATACAGTCGACAGTTCATTTAGCCAAATGAATGGTCATGACAATGAGAAAAAGGACAAAAAAGAAACACATTTAGAAAAAACAGAAAACTGGACTATTGCTACTGAGCGACATCAAGAAGATAATTGTAACAATGATAATACTAAGGATGACACATCAAAATCGGGGACTTCCACCAGCAGGTCTGGACCTCAGGTAGCGAATATTTTAACAGACTCAAGCTCATCTATTGTTGTCCATGAATGATGGTAATTTATCTGGTGAATGTTTCCTCTATCAACTCTTGTTATTCTCCCTGATAAAATATGCTTCAGGATCAGTTGTTAAATTTAAAGATGTGATTTAACTATGAAATATTTTAATTTTGAACCTAAATATCAGCTCTTAATGTAGATAACTGAATGTAATCTGTTAATGTATGAAATAAGATTAAAGTTACTAAAGGTAGTTAAAAAAACCTTTGATTTTATTGTAATTCTTCAATTATGTGTTGAGCTTTAGAGAAATTAAACTTCATTTTTAAATGAATTTTAACTGTAATGAAAATAAATGCAGAAGCTTCTATATATCTTGACTTTTAGTGGCAAAATTTTTTTATTCATTATAAAACAAATTCATTGAGTATGTTTAGGGTCTGTAGTTTCATATTAAAACTTTTAGGACAAATTAATTGAAGTTTTGCATTTTAGAGAATTTGTTTTCTCTGAATAGTTTTAGTCTTACCTTATATCTTTGCATTCAAATAATTTCTACTCTTGCAAAGCAAAAGAATACATCCTGAAAATAATTTACAAAACAATTTCTCATGCTTTCATTCAAATTAAATGATGTATTCTTGTATAGGAATACATACATACATATATATATATTTTTGTATAATAATTTTTTGCTTACAATTGCTTAATTTTCTAAATGGACCTGTTTTTGAAGTAAATATACTAAAGCAAGCATATTTATGAAAGCATGTTTGATAGAAATACAGACGGCCCGAGAACTTTTTTTAATTGTACCACTTTGTTATTTTCATACTTACTCATGCAAGAGGTTTACCTCTTATATGCAACTTTTGTTTATTGAATATTTTATCAATTTTATATAACTCCATTTTTCTTAACCCTTTGCAGTCTGAATTTATTTCTAAATTTTACCATTTTTAAGATAACTCAAATTTAAATTCAGTTTGTGAGCTATCTATACAAGTTAACCCCTCTATACCATATATATTCTGGTAGGATTATGCTCTGGCTATATGGTAGAGGCATTTTTACTCCTGAATATCTGGTTTTGGTCATTTCCATGGAAACTGATTGCATAAAATTGCCAAAAAAATGCAAAATTTATTGTAAATATAACTGTATCAAAGATGAAGTTGTAATAAATTGTAACAATTATGTCTTAGAATCATTTAACAGTAATTCTAATGAAACAATTTCCCCCACTTCAAACTTTTCATCAGTCAAGAATGGACTGCAAGACCTCCTGGACATTAATAAGCCTATGCCTGTTTGTCATAGTATTGAAATTCGATTATATTGTTAATTTTGAAGCACTCCACTGCAGCATCGAAGCCACCATGTTGCTTGGGCTGATTCAATAGCACATATCCCTCTATGGACAATTGATATTATTAGATTCAGTTGTAAACAAATGCACGTGTTTGGCTGGCCAGATCTGGCCGGTCCGTATGGAAAGGGTTAAGGAAATCAAAATTGGACATTTTTCATTTTTTTCTTTTAAGAATATATAAAATAAATAAACCATCATTTTTACTATTTTAGTTTCAATTAAACTTTTTACTATTTGTATCTAATTTTTAAAATGTATTTCAGGAAATACAATCTAAATATTAAGTAGTAATTTTCTTTTGATTTTTCCCTGTTGTATGAATAAAGAATAACCCACATTTGAACAGAAGGGATTTTTTATTCATTTGTTTAATGTATTGGAACCACTGTTTTATATTAGGAGCAAAAATGCTTCCACAAATTGGGTATTCATTATATAAGAGAAGTATAGCATATTGTGCATGGACAAATTTGTGTAAATAGGATGAATACAAATTAGGAATTGACTGCATTATGAAAAGGGGTAAAAAAATTAAAAAGTACCATTGATAAAAAATAATTTTTTTAAACATGAAGTATCTATCAAAAGAGATTAAAATGTTTGACATTTAAATTTACAGAATTTTACAATAGAATTTGAGTAAATTTATAGATAGGAAATCTTAAATCTTCTCAAATACACTATTCCTATTAAAATGTTTGTATGTGTGCACCTGTGTATGCATGTGAGGGTGCATCAATAAGTCTGCAGTGTGACACATAGTTATTAGCTGAATTAAGTGCATTGGCAAATTATGTTGAAAAATAAATATTTGTTGTATAAAATAAATGTTTTTTTCATCATTAATCTGCGGACTTGATGTACCTATGTATATGTTCAGAGGAAATTTTATATTTTTAAAACTTGTTGACCATGCAAAGATATTTTCTTGTGACCTTATGCTATTTGTTTTTATATTTTGAATTTAGGTATTATTTTTTGTGTATTTCTGTGTTCTGTAGAATAGATTTTTTTTAGTAAATTTGAAAATATCAAGTGTATATTCTTTACAACTTTTTGAGAAAGGTGAATGCCATCTTTATTATTCATTTTATAATATTTTAAAAATTTCTATTTGAATTACAAACCAAATTGTATTGTCAAATGGTCATACAATTATTGTGTTATTTAATCCATTGCAGTTGACAAGCACCTTAAATTGTCTCTCTAATTGTTACTAAGTGCACATTAAAGTATCCCTACTTCTACACTTAGAAATCTATTTTGAGAATACCAGTTTCCTAAGGACTCAATATTTGCGACCTAGCCACCTTAATTTAAAGTTTGGATATGAAATTGGAACTGACAAAAGGATTTGACTGCAAAAATTAAAAACCACATTTTATATCAATAATGTGCGAACGTTTTACTAAAGTCTTTATTTTTGGAATTGTTGTATTGTCTAATTCTAAGACAAAAGGATTTGAATCTTTTTGCCTCCAAAGAATATAAGCAAGCATGTAGCAATTATTGTTAGTTGGAACATTGTTTTTTTTATGTTTTTGCGGAGAGACATCATTGTTTATACAGTAACAATACTGCTGTAATGTTTTTGCTTACATTCTGTATATGGTGGATTTCTTTGTCTGTAATGTAAAATTAATTAACATTCTTGAAAAGGCAATTGAAAAAATAGTGGGCATGCTCAACAAATATATACCATATATATTTTGGCAGATAAGATGACACTTGA
>VCCN01004508.1:6219201-6229225 GCA_006491835.1 Architeuthis dux | reverse complement strand
TTGACCTCACATTCCACACCTCTGGAGCCCATCTTTCACAGATGTCACTGTAACCACTTCGGCCACAGAAGCCTTTATGATTAACTATAGTCATTTTGCCACCTTCTCCTCTCCGATTTTCTGAGCATCTGCGTGATAAAAGTAAAGCTAATAATAGTGAGAATGCTTCATCTACAAATTAAAAAACAAACTCTTCTCTTACTAAAGAGCAAAATAAAGATGACACTGATAATTAGAGAAGAGGAAGTAGGTGAATGACGACAGATTTCTTCTTCATCTAATCATCATCAATGCTTCTGCGGGCAAAGTGTTTTAGGTGACAGGTTCCAAGTTCAAATCTCATTAGAAGCCACTTCTTTATTTCCAATTTCATACTGTTTTCCCTGGTGGTCAGAGTTTATTGACCCAGGGTCTTGTGATAAAAAGTAATAAGATGAAGTAAAGCTTGTAATAAAATAATAATAGTGAAAGTTATTATGACCGCATTCTTCAGTAAGCACTCATGATTTTTTCATAACATTATTTCACAGTTCAGTAAATAGTAGGCTGTGTGAATACTTTTTCTTTAAAATACCATAAAAAGCAAATGTTTTACAGTTTGGCTCTTTAAACTGTCAACACTGATCAAATCTCTAATACTATGCAAAAGTTGCTATTTTTGTGTGTGACTCTGTATGTCTGCAGTGAGCATCATGGCCAAACTAAAAGTCCCAGGTGTCTGATATTTTGCATGGATATTGCCAACCCTTGGATAAAACATAGGTTGAAAATTACAACACTATCGGGGGGTCCAATTCACAATGCAAGTATAATGCTAAACTGAACACATATGTTATGTTTAATATGAATGACAGTGTAATGAATGTGATCTATGTCATCACACATGTTCAAAAATATTTGTCTTTTTGAAGAAAAAATTATATTACAAAGAGTGTTCTTTTTTTCCAGTTTTAGGGGTCAACATGAATGGGGAATACTTCTTTCCACTTTTAGGGGTCAAAATCGAGTTGGAAGTCTTTTTTCCACCTTTAGGGGTCAAAATTGATGGGGAATTCCTTTGTGAATTGTTTTTTCCGTTTTTATGGGTCGAAATGGGAATTCTTTTTTCCACTCTTAGGGAAATCCCCCTCCTTTCTGACAATATCTCACAATTCAAGACTTTAAGTGATAATAATAACTCCCCAAAGCGAGGGTCTATCATGGGAAAGTTTGTTCAGCATTTCCCTTCACAGTAACAGAGGGATGTACAGTCTAAGGCATTTGCAGGAGACAAGTTCATAGCTGGACTGGCTTGCATTTGGTAGGTATGTCCAGAAGGGTTCCTAGTACAGCTCAAATGTCTTTCACCAGCCCCATCTACACTGTTAAGGTAGTTCTGGTGTGGACACTAGCGTCTGACCCCACACATGACCCCCTTGATACACTGCTCTCTTAACATGCTCCACTAGGACAGCCTTTGTTGGGGGGATTGATTACACATTATGCATCTTCACAAAAAGCTTCCTCCTATTTCTGTGCATGTGTTGGTTCGGGCAAAGAGCAGGATAATAAACCACTCGATTGTGGCTATTACCTCTTGTGGTAAGTCATCTGGTACAGAAGATTGTTTCAACAGGACATGTGTATGATCTGGATAGACAATCCGTACATCCCTCACAGTCTGTCTCAAGCTTTGTTGGCCACAGGAAAAAGTGTCACAGACAATCAATGGAAGTGCACATGCCTTCTCTAGCCCTGCAGCAATGTCATGGGCTGCTAGGTATCGAACATTATTTTCAGTTCCAAATGCCAAACAAAGCTCATCTTCTGGCTGTAGACTCTGAGCAACTGCAGCAGCTAGCACCACAACATCAGTATCAACAGTTTGAATCATGATTTTCTGATGGCCATTTCTTGTGGCCCATGCAGCATATAATGACATGCTACTTTTGGCTTTTAGACACACCCATTGGAGTTGACTGGATTCTGTTACATTGACTAGCACAAATGAATGCACTCAACATTGGATGGACTTGAAATGCTGTAAATGCCGGCCTTCATTGGGTGTCTGCCTTATTTGCAATATTGAATGGTTCGACTTGCATATCCTCACCCACCAGATTTATTTTTAGTTTTCCCATGTCAGTTTTCAACACATTGTTGACACCTTTTACTGTTGAGTCTCTACATGACAATATTATAACCAAAGGTCAGGTTGATACCGAATATTAGCAGAAATGTAAAACATGTGAGGAGGAGCGTTGAAATGTGAGATGTGCTCAAATTGGATACATGTCAACTGTATTGATGGAATGGATGAGAAAGTATACAACATGATTGTAGCTATGAATACAAACAAGTGTGGACTGTGATGTAAAAGCAGTTGATATGATGCAACTATTTTCAAACATGAAAGCAAAGCAAGATGCCATGGAAGCTAAGTATGATAATATGGAAGAGAAATTAAATGAAATTTTGGATATGAAAAACGTGGTGCATTCTTAAAAAAGATAAGGAATGTAGCAAGGGAAGAAGCTGTTGAAGCTTTGAATGTTGTAAAAGAAGAAGCTTTTGAAGTCGGCAAGGGGGGGGGAGAGCCTTAAATATGGTTGTCTCTGGTTCACCAGAGGTTAAGCAAACACCAAACTTGAACTCAATTATAACCGAAGAAAATGATATAATTGCAATCTAATTATGTATGGTGTAATAGAATCGACAGCTGAAACTGACCTTGCCCAAGTATCAAAAATCATACAAGAAGAACTAAACATTACACCAGAAATAGAGAAACTAGAAAGAATAGGGCACAAGAAAAAAAATATATACAAACAATCAGAGTAACCAAAAATCCATACTGCGAGATGCAACAAAACTCTGCTAGTCTGCAAATGAATACAGAAAAGAAAACATATTCATCAACAGAGATCAGACTAGGAAGCAGCAAATGGAAGCAAAAAACCTAAGAGACCTCAAGCAGAAGAGGGAACACAAGCCAGAGAAAAAATGGAAAATAATCAGACATAACCACACCACAACAAAACTAAACAGTAAACAGGACTACCTCAAATTATACTACACCAACACTGGCAACTCACTTCTTTCTAAACTCAATGGATTGAAGCTGCTCACACTACAACTAGATACAATGTAGTATCACTAAATGAAATAAAACCAAAGCATGGAACCATTCCAAACATAGAAAATCTATAGATGCCTGGGTACACCCTTCACACCAGTGATCTAGAAGTCCCTGTCACACGTATATACATATACATATGTGGTGCTGTTCTGCCGACTGAACTAACGAAGATCAGATGGTAGACAGGAGTCTTTTATCCTACACTTTGTTGGCTCTCCATTCTCACGTACTGATTTTAGGCACAAATATAATGCGGCTCTCTTATGTCGACAGTATGAAATCAAATGATGGATAATTTTATATCCAAGCGACAGAATATGATAATTATAATGACATTTATTAGTGAGAGCCTATATTTGCCTGGCGTCTGTGTGAGTGACTGCTAAACGAGCGGCCTAAATTGTAAATGTGAATAAAGGGTTCGATCCCCGCACGAAGTTCGTTTCTTTATTCACATTTACGATTTAGGCCGCTCGTTTAGCAGTCACATATACATACACAATGAGTATACATCTGAGATGGTCGAAATAAGAGATCACAACTTTAAAGATGCAGTGTGTGTAAAAATAACAGGACAACTTAACTCCAAGTCACTCATAACATGAATTTACAGAAGGCAGTCCAGCTGGATGGTGAACTCCACAATCTTATGAGAGCAATAGCTGCTGAACCAGGTTATGAACAACAGTTTATCATTTGTAATTTCAGTTTAAACCGATTAAACTGGGACACAGACCCTCAACTTCCACCAGTTATCTCTGAAGACTCTGCAAAGTATAAATTCATTGAAGTTATAAGAGACATGTTCCTGCATCAGAACATCACCGAACCAACTCTATTTAGAGAGGGACACCGACCAACATGTGATGATCTCCTGTTTTCCACACATGAAGCTAGCATAACGGAATAAAACATAATGCTCCCTTCGGAAAGAGCGACCATATCGCCATCACATGTAAAATACACACAAACTTGAAACCTACAATAACCAACAGTGATATATAATTATAATAAAAGAGACTACACTAAGATGAGGGACATGTTAAACAAGAACTGGAGTAACTTACTAAGTAGAAAATCAACCCAAGAGTCCATGGATCTCCTAGAGAAGGTATACCAAGAGACTGTTGATGATTGTGTTCCAAACAGGACAATAAACATTCACAAAATCCCCAAACCACTGTGGTTAAACCAAAAAGCTGTGAGAACTACCCGGAAAAAATACTCCAGCAGAATTCAGTTCCTTAACACAATGCAAGGGCAAGAATACACTGATTACCACATAAAAAGGAATTGGGCTGCACGTGCAACCAAATCTGTGAGACGAAAATATGAGAAGTTACAGGCAAAACAGTGCAGAGCCAATTCCAAATGTATATGAAAGTACCTCCGAGCTGCAAACAAAATCCAAACCAACATACCTAACCTGCGAAGAACTGATGGTAGCTATACTGATAAGGAAATTGCTGAAACATTAAATGAGCAATACTACAGATCTTTCACCAAGGAAGACCTGTCTAATGTTCCCAACATACTTCCCAAATCGATTTTGACTGAATATCTAGACAAGATCATTATAAGTGATGCTGATGTAAGGGAGATCCTAAAAGAATTGAGTCTAACAAATCTCCAGGTCCTGACAACATACACCCGAGAGTACTGAAAGAGATGGCAGACACACTAATCATTCCACTCACTATCACATACCAAAAGAGTATAGAATCAAGTGAACTACAAACACACTGGAAAGAGGCAGTCATCAGTCCAATATTTAAAAAAGGTGATAGAAATGACCCAGGAAACTACCGTCCTGTTTCTCTAACCTCTATTATTTGCAAAATACTGGAAAAAAATAATAGTCTCCAAAATCATCAAACACATAAAATCCAACAACATGGCATGTAAAGAACAATATGGATTTACTCGAGGAAAAAGTGTAACCACAAACTTATTGGAGACCTCGTAATGGAGCTTAATGTTGATGTAATTGGGACTATTATTAAATATATCTGACTCGCGTAGTAATCTCTAGATAGCCGTAGTAGTAACGGAAAGCTAATAGTAGCAGCGGTAATAATAGTACTTATAGTGGTCTTAAAAGTCAGACTGTCGTAAGTAAGCTAGAGTGCTGATGATACTAGAGAGGTGGAAATGTAAGGTTAGCGATATGCGCTGGAGATCTTTCTCTGTCTGTTCCTGCAGTAAAAGGAATAAAATGCATGGGTTGCAAGGAAAGGATGCAAGATGTCAGGCGACAAATCCAGACTGAACAAAGTTTGAAAAATAGTCCGTCTTCACCGGAAGAGGTGAGTGGACGATGTGAGGCTAGTCGAAATGTCGTCTGTTGGTATGGATATCGTCAAAGTTCCAAGGTAAGATGTATGGTGACAAGATACAATGGTTTTACTAGACTTGTGTATAAAGGATATCGTGTTTCGAGTCAAGTGCCGTATTTCCATGTTCTGAAAAGTTGGTTATCTCAAGAGTTGTACTCTGAAAGATTAACTTTGGTTCTCGTAATAAAAACCTGGGTGTTCTTAAGAAATATATGTATGTCAAGTAGTTTCACTTGATGACCAGAGTGTGTGTGTGCAAAAATACATATGTCCGTTACAACCTTAAATATATGATGCACAATATCCAATTAATTGTCCTATACCTTGATTAGAAAAAAGGCTTTAGATATAGTTCCACATATGCGCCTTATTACCCAAGTGGAGAGCTTCGGTATTACTGGATAAACGCTGCAATGGATTAGATAATTCCTGACCAAACGCCGCCAGAAAGTTCGGGTAAAAGAGTCATCCTGGTCCCAGGTCCTCAGTGGAATTCCCCAGGGATCCATCCTGGTGCCAATACTGTTCTCACTGTTCGTGAACGATCTGCCAAAGGATATCCGTACCCTCACAAGTATGTTCGCTGATGACACAAAGATCCACTCGCCAATAACGTCTGATGAATCTGGAAACCTACTTGTGGAGGACCTCAGCACATTACAACGGTGGGCCAAATCTATTCAGATGAAATTTCATCCCGACAAATGCAAGATCATGCACCTAGGTAGAAACAACAGAAAAGGAACTACACCATGATTAAAGATGACGGAACACAATACACACTGAAGGAAACTACAGTAGAGAAAGATCTTGGTGTTTATATAGACAACTCAGCAAATAAAACACCCGGCTACATAGGACACTCATTTAAGTTCATCGATGAGGATAGCTTCCTACTACTACAAGTCTCTGGTACGTCTCCATCTGGAATTTGCTTCCTGCATATGGTCTCCTAACCTGAAGTACAACTCAGATGCCATAAATAGAGTTCAGAGGAGAGCCACCAAGATCATTCCAATATTGAGAGATATATCTTACACTGAAAGATTAAAACAACTTAATCTAGAGACCCTTGAATACAGAAGAAAACGTGCTGACCTACTAGAAGTCTATAGAATCCGGAACAACATATATAGAGTGGATGCTGACGTTCATTGCTCAAAATGCCCGGATACGAAAATGCTGACTTCATCTATCTGCAAAGCCAGAGGACACAGCCATGAACTACAAATTCAGAACACCACTGGTGTTAGAAAAAATGTCTTCTCGGCAAGAGTAACAAACGCATGGAACAGCCTAAGTGAAAAGACGGTCACATCCGAGAATATCAATAATTTAAAAAATAATCTTTATTCTGATATCGGACATAACAAATTTAACTATCATTTTTCTTATTAGTTTAATCCCAGCCCAACTACACTGGTTGGCTTAATGACGCAATTAACTGCTGTCAAAAAAGCCTATTTCAAGTATATTCAAGTATATAGTATATAATAATGTCTGACCCACGGAGCCCATCAAATGTATATCTATCATGATATTAAATTCTTAGTCATGTTCACTTTTACTCCAATGATAATAGTTATGAAAAGTATCAGCCGAGAAGATAAACTTTTATCAAGTGATTACGTTTTTGTAATAAGATAGTTATGCTGACAAAACTGATCATGAGTTGTAACGTCTATATTTTAACGGATGAAAATAGGAGTGTAAAATCAAATGCAAGTTATTTCTGTTCAGTTGAGAACAAATTGGAAGTTTGCCAGATATTATCCAGGGTTTGGTACTATTTGGCGAAGCCGATTTGGTGTGAGCACTTGGGCGTCAAACCTATTTTGGCGTCTGCCCATTTGGCGACCGGCGAAAATCAAATGCAAGTTATTTCTGTTCAGTTGAGAACAAATTGGAAGAGGTCTGGCTTTGCAATAAACAGGAGCTACCCCCGTGTCTATTAGTATGTGGAATTTCTCTCCTTTGTAGCAACCTATACCTGGAGAAAATAGTGGTGGAAACATTTCTGTGACGTCTTTTCCAAAATTAGACTGGTCGGCAGAAACAGATAGAATGGGAAATTTTAGAAGATTGAATTGTTTTAGGATATCTCTGCCTCATGTATCATCTGTAAGACACGCTCGCGTAGTGGTGACGGTATTACCACTCTCATTACCCAGAGTAATACACCTTGAGATGTTGATAGTTTATCTTTCCTCGAATAATAGATTTGATACCACCTATCTTCATCACTCCATCCTTTTCGAACACAGTCCAGAACATGTGAAAGTGTCGGGTCACGTCTTGTCGCGGTCCTGATCACGTCAAATGTAACTGGCAAACGTTCGATTTGTGTTATGTGAAACAGATCAGCGGCATCCACATCATGTTCCTCATCGGGTTGTATGGTTTTTAGCGGTAACCTAGATAATGCGTCAGCGTTGCAGTGATTTCTCGTGTTTCGATACATGATGTCATAATCATACCCTGACAAGAAGATTGCATATCTTTGTAGACGTGCCCCCGTCATTACTGGAACTCCTTTATGCGGATGTAAAATTGAGGTCAGAGGCTTGTGATCTGTGACCAGAGTTAACTTGTGTCCGAAAAGATAGTGATGAAACTTCTCCACTCCCCATATGAGAGCTAGTGCCTCTTTGTCAATCTGGGAATAGTTACGCTCTGACTTTGTGAGTGATCGTGAAGCGAATGCTATAGGCCGTTCGGTGCCATCTTCCATAACATGAGATAACACCCCCCCACACACACACACCATAGGGAGATGCGTCGCTTGCTACGCAGATCGGATTTGTGGGATCATAATGTGTTAACACAGTGTCTGTTGTAATCAGTTGTTTGGCACATGTAGATGCTGTCTCACATTCAGATGATCAGTTCCACTTCTGATCTTTTTGCAACAACCGATGCAGTGGATGCAGCTCTGTGGACAGATTAGGAAGAAACCGATGATAGTAGTTCACTGATCCGAGGAATGGTCGAAGCTGCTGTACATTGTTGGGTTGTGACGCTTCTAGAATAGCCCGCCTCATTCCGGGATTTTCTGTAATCCTTGAGCAGTGATATCATTGCCACAATAGGTAATCTTCTCTTGGAAGAATTTACATTTCTCCAAGCTGGCTCTCAAGTTGTACTCTTTGAGACGTTTAAGCACTAGTTCCACATTGTGCAAATGTTCATCATCGTTATCACCCGTGATGATCATATCGTCAATTATGCACTCTGTGTTCGGCACGTTAGCTAGGACTTGATCAATTGGACGCTGTCGGATTGCAGGGTCTGATGCTATTCCAAAGGCTAACCTATTTTGTCGATATAATCCTTTGTGAGTGTACAAGTTTTGTTTCGACAACTCATCCATTGGAGATAGGTTTGTTTCAGAACAATCTTAGTGAACCGTTTACCACCTGCTAGCTTTGCGAATATGTCCTCAATTTTAGGCAAGGGATATTAATTTACTTTCATGCACGGATTCACTGTTGACTTATAATCTTCACAGATGCGAACTGTTCCAGACCACTTCACCACTGGTACGATCGGCGTAGCCGATTCACTGGTATGTGGTTTAGTGAGGACTCTTAGGTTTTCCAATCGATCTAGTTCGGCTTCGACTGCTGGTCGCATGGAGTACGGTATGGGCCTAGCTTTCACAAACACTGGTGAACTGTTTTCCTTAAGAGTCAGTTTGGCTTTGATTCCTTTCAGTGTACCCAGTTCATCTGAAAACACTTCACTTTATTCAGTTAGCAATGTTTGTAGCCTTGCCTGTGTGGATTTCTGCACTGGTGTCACTCTCAACATTTTTATTTCATGCCAATTCAGTCGAATACGGTGTAGCCAGTCTCTACCAAACAGTGCGGGACCGGGTGAATCCACCACATACAGATCCATATTTTTTAACGGTTTTAACGTTATTGTACTCAACCGACACGCATATCTTTTCCTTTGGGGCGTAGACGCTGACCATTATAGGTACGCATCATAACGTTTGTTTTCAACAATTTCATATGTGAAAAATTCTCCTCATAGACTCGTTGTGGCATGATTAAAACAGCTGATCCGGTGTCCAACTCCATCTTCAGGGGTTGACCAGCAACACTGGGTGTAACCCACATCACATCACTATTGTTAATGTTCACGCTGTCGATATTGAGGTTAGCGACTAACAAATCCCCTTCATCACTACTGTCATGCATGAAGATATAAGATTCAGTCTGATTGGCTCTACTGCATTCATGAACAGATTTGTTTTTGTTCAAATAAAATTGTTTATTTACCTTGATCCGACACGTGTCCCCCCCTTTTTTTAACAATGTCTGCATTTGGTATCTTTAAAACGGCACGTGGATGGATGATGTTGACCACCACATCAGTAACATTGAGTTGGTTGGCTTTCAGAAGCTGTACCATTAACTGTATGTCCTTGACCTTTCTGTGTCTGTCTGGCCGACTTGAAATAGTGTAACTCTTATGGTTTGCTACTCCTTAATTCGCATACGTCTCTCGCTGCAGTTTCCATGGCTACCGTTAATAACACGGCTTTAGTGTATGTCAATTCCTC
>VCCN01004508.1:6174245-6184903 GCA_006491835.1 Architeuthis dux | reverse complement strand
TGAGTTTTCACATGAGTAGAATCTGATTATCTCTCGCTGGAGATCAAGTGGCAACAAGTTAACTCCGTTACTCCAGCAGCATCCTCATCAGTGACAATATTCCATCTTGTAGTTTTAAGTTTTAGCCTGACAGATTATCACGGTGGTTGTGAGGACACTCGGTTAGTTTACAACAAAATGCGGCGATCTTTCGTTTTAATCACCTAGGAAAGGGGATCACTCCGACTTGGTGAAACAATCATCTAAGAATAATTAATTACGGATGGAATGAAGAAAGCATACGATGGGCTACAACAGAATCATGCTGTAGTAAATCATATTACTAATATATGATTTCAGGCAAGGATTCTCCTTCTTCAGCAATTAAATAATACTATTGATAGAGCCTGTGGTAACTCCATGGGGCATCTTTATCTATTTATATAATACGCCACGTGTATGCCTATATTTCTTGTCTGTAACATTTATGAAGGGAAATAACTATTAAATGCTAATTATAGAGTAGTCTCCCTTATTATTATTTTTTCTTGCAAATGCGTAAAAAATCCGGGTTCATTCATTGAACATAAGCAAGAAAATGCAGAGCAACATAATGCCGTTGATATTTTTTAGGTACAATGCAATACAGTGCCAAAGTGCTGACGTCATCGCCCGGGTTGCGGCTCCAGTCCTCATAAAACTAATACTGAATTTGCACTACAGAGATTTTGCTTGTTTCTTTTTATGTTGTTTTTTTTTGTTATTTCAACCGTAATTTCACACATTTCGTCAGTATAGGACAGTCAATTTATACTTAATAAGACATTTTGATGACTTTTAGTGATCTTATCGATTTTTCTCCCCAGAAGTTGCTAGCAGACAAGCATTAATGCAAATAGACAACAGAGCAACAACATATTAATAAAATACCCCAAACTACTAACCATGTCAATTTTATTGTAATAATCTTTGTGTTATTAATAAGAAGAAAGATTGTAGAACATTTTCATCATTGTCATCTAAAAATTATTTAGTGAACAATAACTCTGAGGTAATTGTGGTGGTTGAAACTTATTTTTACAGTTATTTTGTGTATTTGTTGATGTTTCGATTATTTCTTCAGTTGCAGGCCCTCACTTCTGGTATCCGAAACAAAGCTCTTTGTGGTTTTTTCAAAAGGAAATAATTTGTTATGTTGAGTGAGTGTGTGATGGAATTGAGTTTCATGTGATGTCACCAGACTGGAATTTTATCCAGCTCCATGTGTTTCAAAATGAATCTAGGTCACTGTAGACCTCTTTGTCAACAGTCCATTTGCATTAATGCTTGTCTGCTAGCAACTTCCGGGGATAAAAAGAATGAAAAATCAATAAAATCAATAAAACTCATCAAAATTACTTATTAAGTATAAATTGACTGTCCTATAATGATGAAATGTGCGAAATTCCAGTCAAAATAACTGTAATGTTTATATATGCATGTTTTAATATCAATAAACATGTCGAAGTGGAAGCTACACAACAGGCCCCACAAGGAGCCTTGTTTCCGATACCGGAAGTGAGTGCCCGTAACTGGGAGCTGGGAGGGTCTCTTTGACCAGCGGCTATCGACCTGAACATACTGTGTCTTTTATTCCTCCCTTTTTCTAAACACAGCTAAATACGGTTCTAACCAAACGCATTTAACCAACACAGCGAAACACAGAAAATAACCAACTAACGAAGAACACAAAGACGTAATAATAATTTTAAAAAACAAAAAAAAGAAACAAACAAAATCTCTATAGAGTAAATTCAGTATTAGTTTGATGAGGATTTTAACTTCAATGTCTTGCAATGCCCTGGCTGTTCAATGTCTTGCAATGCCCTGGCTGTTCAATGTCTTGCAATGCCCTGGCTGTTAAAAAAGCAACAAAAAGTTGTTAGCATGTTTCAGCCTTTGTGGAAGTTTGCCCTTGGAACTTATTTAGTATCATTCAGTGGTATAGATAGAATTTTTCCATCTGTATATAATCATTAATAGATCCAAAGGTAGTAAAATAACTTGTGACACGGATGAGGATCTCTCATAGGAATACTAAAAACATTACACATATAGATATGTAGGTACACATGAACCATTTACAGATCTGTGGGATATAATAAGGTAACTTATAACGGTAGAATAATTGTGTATTGGGGGATTGTGGGAAGCATTATAATCATGTTAAATATATTAGTTGGCAAGGAAGTATGAACAAGCATATTAAATCATGCATAATTATCTATTATCTTACAGAAGAAATGTTTTTCAATTTTTATTTTCCTTTTTTTTATAGAGTGAATTGATTACAAGCAAAGGTTATCCTTGTGAACGTCATAATGTCCCCACAACTGATGGATTCATTTTGGGACTTCAAAGAATTCCACATGGTTTAAAAGAAAAAAAGAAAAACAAACAACGACCTGTCGCTTATCTTCAGCATGGTCTACTTGGATCTTCCACTAACTTTCTTACAAACTTGGCAAATGAATCTCTTGGTCAGTAATTTTTATTTCACTCAGTATTTGAAAAAATTACCTGGAATCAGGGGTTCTCAAACTTTTTCTTCTAGCATACTTGTTTCATCCGGTCCGGCAGTGTTAGCATTGGGAAGAATACAGTGTAAACTGCATGATTACCATAAGAATAGACATCTAGTATTTGTTATTTGTTTGCTCTCTTGTAGGACATCTCAAGTGCTCTTGGGGGCCCTCTGGTAGCAATGGGGCCCTAAGCTTATGCTTCGGGCATTTTTAATGAGATGGATGAGCTTGACTCTTTCATTCTCAATTGACATGTTGTATGAAATTTGGTTTATACTAAAAAAGCACATCAAGAGCATGCAAGGAAGTGGAATGAGCGCAGATATATGTGAAAACCAGATTATGATTTATGCAGTGTTACCAACTTTATGTCAGGTTTACAAGACACGAGTTGCGTTTAGTTGGTTGTGATTACTTCGAAATTCCAGTCTTTTTACAAACCTTGTGTATTCCCGTGTAATTTTTCTTGCATACCCCTAGGAGTATACGCACCCCGGTTTGAGAACCCCTGTGTGGAATGTATATGTTATTTCATTTCTCACTGTTCTATGGAGGAAATTTAAAGAAGAAAAATATTTCAATCTTTATTATTATTGGATGAGGCACACCCCTTTTTATTAAATTTGACTAGTTTTTACCTTCATCCTAATTTTTTATACAACTTATTAATTCAGGCCACTTACCCCTGAAAAATTGCTACAAAAGGTTTCTCAACTGTTTCTTGTGGCATCAGGTGTGCTCAATAATTTTCAAGATGGCGTCCAAGATGGCCCTCAAATCCTTAAAATGCACATTACTCATTCATTATTAATCCTAGACAAGTTTTTCTAACAGTTCTTTTGTAGTATTAAGTGTGCTCAATAACATATTAAAAGTCTATTACAGTCTGACCACTTGAAAGGTATAATTTTGATAAATAATGGGCATTTCAAGGATTTGGCTGTAATCTTAGACGTCATCTTGAAAATTAAAGAAAAAAAACCTGGTAATTAAACCTTGTAAAGAACATGGTTGAAAAATGTGAAAAAAAGCAACTTTGATGTGACTCCCCTGCTGTCAAATTTCTGATCACTCGATCGTGTCTGTGGGGGTGTAGGACACCAGAAAAGTGACATTGGCCAGTTGGATTGGATTGCAAACATTCAGTAGAGACAATCTCATGATCCAATGACTTCACAGTAACAAATTACCCCTCATTCTTTTTGTTAGAATGTCAGCTTTACAATGATATGTAATAACATTTTTTGATGACCTTTGTGATCAGGGGAGGTCAAAAGGGGGGCCCATTGGGCTTGGGACCTTGTAAACATCTCCCTCCAACATTATGTGCAATATTTCCAAACCTGGTGTCAAAAGAAACATTTCCAAATAATCAGTATTTTCAATTTCTCAATTCTTGAGACAACAGTATCCCCTAAAAATACCCGCTAAAATAGTTCATCCCAAAATATTTTTGAGTAAATATCCAAACCATAAACTACAGACATGTACCTATCCAAAAAGCTATGTGGTGGAGGATACCAGGGTGGTGTACTGTAGGCCCCTCTGGCTCTGACTATATCAGAAACACAGAATTTGGGTTTCGGTTTTCTGATACCTCAAGAAACAGCAGATAATAGAGTAGCAAGATGTTTATCAATCATAACCAAATTTTTCCAAAAACATCAGGGAGATGTAAACAGCATATTCATACAAAATATTTTTCATAATAACACCCTCAAAGTAGCAAATATGAAATATGTTTGATTTAAACACTCGATTTTTAGCATAACCGACTTTCTGTGACCTTTTGACCTCCCCTGATCACAAAGGTCATCCAATCAAATGTTATTACATATCATTTTAAAGCTGACATTCTAACAAAAAGTATGAGGGGTAACTTGTTACTGTGGAGTCATTGGATCATGAGATAGGGCCAATAACATTTCTCCTAGCCCTAACTTTTAAGATTTTAAGGAATTTAAGATTTAAATAATACTACATGAATCAGTTCATGTGCAGTTTGCCTACTGCCCAGAATGCCTACAGCCCAGAAGGCCTACAGCCTTCATGCCTAAATTTTGTGTAAAAATATTGGAAATTGAAGAAAAATCATTGACAAAATCAGATTTAGTACTTATTATAATATAATTATGTTTATAAATATTTAAATAAATTTAAATAGAATGTCAGCTTCAAAATGTTGTAAAATTGTTGACAAATTCAGATTTGGTGTAATTGAATCACCATAGCCACGATCACCTACCTGACCAAACAACAAAAAACATGGTGACTAGGTATTCTTCCCTTTTCACTCGTCTGTCTGACTGTCTGTGTTAGTGCTCATGGTCACATTTTTTGGCATAGAGCCAAAGAGTCAGGGTGGGATAGGTGGGTTAGTAAAGTCTAGGGCAACAGAGAGATAAGCGTACAGAGTGGGGGTATTGTGACAAAAATGAAGCAACTGGCCGACAGTGATTCATTTTTAGGCAGAGGTAGTAATATTATTAGAGATCGTCAACCAAAACTGTCACCAAAACTGTCACCAAAACTGTCACCAAAACTGTCACCAAAACTGTCAAAATAGGTTTCTTCAGTTTTCAAGTTGGTCCGGCTGACTGGCTATGTATGTATCACATGTATAGGCCACACCAGTTTTTTTGTTTTTTAACCCACCCACCCAAATAGGTTTTTAGTAGGGGGTTCAATTTACAATGTAAGTTTATTCTAAACTGATCCCTAGTTTGTGCCCGCTTGTTTTTTGAAAATTTGAAAAAGGTGAGAGAAGTAACTTATTCGTTCTTTTACACATTTTTTAATTGATCACCCCCAACATGGCATGCTGCCAAAAGATGTTGGTAACATGAAGGTTTCAATTGAATGACTAAGCAGACCTGTTTTATGATTTATTTTTATTAGAAGAAGTATTGTAAATCATTATTATTAATTTTTGACTACTATTTACCATCATCTTAATTTTTTGATTGTTTTTTTTTATCTCAACTTAACTCAGGCCATCAATCTTCGGCATTGAGTAAACTGCGGATTGGAAGTAAAGAAAAGCTTTACATATGAGTAAATCTAAACTTTTATATTCTTGCAGCTTATGTGTTAGCTGATGCAGGCTATGATGTTTGGCTTGGAAATTCTAGAGGTAACCCCTACAGCCGTAGACATCTTTCATATCCCACAACAAGTAAGAAGTTTTGGGCATGGAGGTAAGATTTACATATACTAGCCGATTAGCCACACTACGGATGGGTTATTCAGCTAGTTTTAAACAAAATTTAAATTTCATTCTTTTTATTGTAATAAATCAACATATGATTAAGTTTAATTTTTTTGCAAATGAAATATATACAGATTCATAAGCAAAAGCCAAATGTCAGTTTGACATAATGTCTGTCAGCTAATTAATAAATTAAAAATTAAAAAACAATTTTGACAAAAATGTTTTTGATGAAACATCCTTTTGCGTAGACAAAATTTTCGGTGACAAAACACTCAGACAGTTTCATCATACATCAGCAGTAGTCATCACATATCAGCAGCCATCACATATCAGAAGCAATTTTGGTTATATATAAGTATATGACCTTAGAATCATTATAATAAGGAGGGAAAGAAGAATTATTTTTAAGGAAGGATTTTATTTTGCAATCTAGAAAAATAGTTCCTCATCTTCTTAATTGAATATCTGTATTTGATGGCAGTATACAAATTCCGCCCCATATCTAATTGATTTCTGTTGATGATGTGTCATTTTACTTTTTGTAATAATTGAACGAAATAAGAAAGATTCAAAACTTGAGTCAAGCTAAAGTGATTAGAACATTAATGGCTGTAAAAAGAGAATGGAAGAAATAGATTCAAGCTTTTTTATCTCATGTAAAATTCTAATCTAAATATTTGTTATAAAAGATTTACTTTTTTATTTTAGATATAATAAACTTTTATACATTTTCTTACTTTTCCAATTTATCAATGATTTAATTTCAAGCTTTGAAAGAATGTTGTTTTATTTGTAAAAGCATAAATCCAACAACCCAGCAGAAGCAATTAGACATAGACTAACTTTATATTTGTCATTTCTTTGTTTATTATGAGTCCAAACTATCATAGCAACACTATGATAGTAGTAAAAACTTACTTGAATAATGTAGATTTTTCACCACTTAAACAGTGGTGAAAAATATACATTATACATTTGACAGTATTTTTCTCCCTATTAAAAAGTCTGCTTGCGAGTTTGTATATTTTGGAATTTATTCAGTTATTTTACACCAAATTTCATAATACATACTGTCTATCAGTGTAATTAGCACAAACTCAGTTTCTTCAGGTTTGACTTGCAACCCCACTGCTAAATTTTGATATGCAAGAAATGCTACACTGTAAATGATTAATAACATATCATGTACATCAGTGCTTCTCAAATGGGGGTATGAGTACCCTTAGGAGTACTTTGTAGTACTGAGGGGGTATGTGAGATTTTTCAAAATGTTAATTTAAAAGATATCGGTTATGCATGTTATTGCATGATGACAAAAAATTGGTTTGCCATGAATTTAGTGATGGGAAATGCAGCATTCAAGTGTTTTTCAGTTACAAGGTTGTTGTTTATTAAATCAGACACTGATGGTGCAGCGCCATATTTTACTTACTTATATAGATATTTTTTTCCTATCAAAACTAGTTTGGCTCTGGTCAGGAGGTACTTGGCTGAAAAATATTTCAAAGGGGGTATATTATTCAAAAACGTTTTTGAGAACCACTGATGTACAATAATAAAAAAGCTGGAAGAGTTTGGAGGAGGAGGTAAATTTAAAATTATTGGAATTTCTTTCATTTTTTCCTTTCTCTCCTCGCATTCTCTTTATAATCCTAATTTTTATTTCATCAATAAAAATCTTGGTAATGAAATTAAATTTTGTTTGTATATAATAATTTTAACGCGATAACTAACACTGCAATTTGAATGAGTTAAAATACATTCATTTTCATGTGTACTAATAGATTGTTCCTGTTTCTTTTTAAATTCAGTTTCGATGAAATGGCCAAATATGACCTTCCTGCTGCTTTGAATTACATCACTAAATACACTCATCAGAAAAGCCTTCATTATATTGGTCATTCTCAGGGGACACTGATTGGATTTCTGGCATTTTCTAAAAATAAGAAACTTGCTAAGAAGGTTTACATTTTTATTTTTACTTTCACTTGTGTCTGTCTGTCTGTCTGTCCTGTCCTTCATCTTAATTAGTGCTCTTCTATGTATTTCACCATTTCAATGCTATTGGTGCCTCTCAATGCTGTGTATTGTAAAAAAAAAATTTAAGGTTTTAGCAGGCAGGTTCCATTTACATTGTAACTATAATTCTAAACCAAACCCATACTTTTGGTCCACACAATATCTCAATGAAATCTTGTGGAAGGGTGAAACATGGGAGAGAGAGAGAGAGAGAGAGAGAGAGAGAGAGAGAGAGAGAGAGAGAGAGAGAGAGAGAGACTGCTTATCATTTGCAAGAGAGGGGAGTAATCCCCATCACCAATATGTATGTATTTTTTACTAAAAGAAATTATAATAGACTAAGAGGACATAAATATACTGAAGAAGTAAATAGAAGTAGATTGAATATCAGAAAATTCTTTTTTAGCTATAGAGTTGTAGGACTATGGAATAGATTACTAGAATATGTATTGCTCTCACCAAACAATGCTGCTTCACGTTATCTCATGCTCTTCAAATCAACAAATTGGTCTGTTTCTATAAATTTCTGCCTTTGACACTTGGGCCACGACATATACTTAGGAGGTAACACAACATAGCACTCATCGACAATGGCTGTATACCACACTATGCTGTGTTAAAGTAAATCCCAATATTCAATAGTGTCTCTCTTTTCCAATCTTTGCATTTTATATAATTTTTTGTCTTTCATGAATTCATGATTGAAATAATGAAGTAAACGCGACTACCATTGTAGGTTTTCATCAATATTTAATAAACATATGAATGTATCATTTCAGATTCGATTGATGGTTGCTATGGGACCGGTGTTGACTGTTGGACACATGACTAGTCCAATCAGACTTCTTACTTGGCTCACTGACAAGGTAAGGACAAAATTAATCAATAGCCAGATTTTTTACAATTACATGTTGATTTCTACAAGAGCTTGAAAGTACCTTGTTACAGCCCAACTGTTTCCTTTTTCATTAGTTTATTAAGAAAGTTTCTGAACATTTTGTGTAGTCAACAACATTTTATTATATCTTAAAAAATAGAACAATTATCCAACATAATCGCTATTGTTATTTATCACTTTCTGCCCATGTGTGATCACTCCTTCTCCGCCAACTTCAGTGTGCTGCTAATAGAAGCTGCTCTGACTTTTAAGCAATTAATGAGTCCTTTTTTACAGAGTAAGGGTGGTTGGAGTTAAAATTAAGGTAGAGATCAGTATGTATGGGTTTTCTGTAGACAGATGTGCTCCAGCCATTCCCTGTACGTGTGACCAGAATGTCCAGGAAAGGGAGCATGTTATTATGTTCTTTTTCCATTGTAAATTGTATGGAAGGTCTAATTGAATTCACATGGTCGAAGAAGACTTGTATGTCAGTATGGTGGGGCCACAGTAGGAAAGTATCATCCATGTATATGAGCCATAGAGATGGTTTCAGTGTAGATGAGCCTAGGGCCAGATCCTCAAAAGATTCTATGTAGATATTAGCAATAATAGGAGAAATTGATGAGCCCATAGCCAAGCCGTCGTCTTGTTGGAAAATGTCATAATGGTATAATTCCTACCAAGTTGAAATTGTGTGGTTCGCACGCAGAGCATTAACAACTCCATTAAGTTGTGAACAGGTATACTGGTTCGTTCCTCCAGGTCACTGTGACCTTCCAACCTGTCTCGTAGTATGAGTACCATTTGAATATTAATGACCCTGCTCAAAGCTATAGAAAGAAACTATCAATTTGGTTTTAAAGAATATTGATAATTTTATAATTTAGACTAAAAATTCTATATTTTTTAAAGGTAATGGTATAGTATTGCTAACAAATTTGTAGCTATAACTTTTTAGATTTCTTTATATAAGCAAAAAATAACAACAGCATTTGTTTTTTTAATATAGAATTAAGCTATGAAATATTTAGTAAATGAATTAATTATAAATATGCTCAATCAAATTTGTAAATTATCTTATTTTTATTTGGCATTATGCTTTTTTTCAACCATTTGCAGGAACTGCTTGGTATTTTAGGGAGGAAGGGATTTCTTCTTGAAAATGGATTCATTAAATTTATGGCACAAACTGTGTGTAAATACCTTGTAACACGACTTCTTTGCCTGGATGTTATTCAACTCATTGCTGGTATTGATCATACACATTTCAATGTGGTAAGTAAAAAATAAATAAAGTTTTTTTACCTATATTTATGTATATGTTCATGTCGGTCCAAACGAAATCTCCAAAAATTCTCAATGAATTTAAATGACATTTTGTCAAATGGTGGGCAATGGGCCATGGAAAGAAGTGATTAAATTTTTGTATGGATCTCTTCACAATTACTTCCCCTGCCAATGGTGTTGGCAGAGGTAGGCGCTCTCTGGGTGCTTTCTAGTTTTATATGCAAACTGTTACAAAGTATGATGTAGATTATCTTTTGTCCTGGGTACAGCAGGCACCAGTTGCAATAAGCAATATCGTTCTATTAATTATAGAATGATCTATACTTTGTGTTTTATTAAGATAATGTTTTTAATATATGTATACAGTATTAGTATCTTATAATCTTGAAAAGTAAATTTCGAAACTATTGATATGAGCTGTTATTGTGATGATATTGCATTAAGACTTGAAATAAAGATCTACCTCAATCTTTTTCTTTTCTTCCTCCCTTGAGTGAAAATGGAGTAATATATATATAGGTATGAACAAAATGAACAAAGATTTTAAAAGATTTCAAGCGTGTAAGTGACACCTGATTTTAAAAATGTATGGTAGACAATGCAGTACAGATATATTTGAGTGGAAAAAATAAACAAGATTAAAATGCACCACAGTGCAAAAAAAGGCATATTGTCACTCCCATAATTTGAAATAGCGTTCAATTTACATAAACAAAAA
>VCCN01004508.1:6155222-6166168 GCA_006491835.1 Architeuthis dux | reverse complement strand
TGTCTGTGTTAGTGCTCCTGGTCACATTTTTTGGCATAAAGCCAAAGAGTCAGGGTGGGGTAGGTGGGTTAGTAAAGTCTAGGGCAACAGAGAGATAAGCGTACAGAGTGGGGGTATTGTGACAAAAATGAAGCAACTAGAAGACAGTGATTCATTTTTAGGCAGAGGTGGCAATATTATTAGAAACCATCAACCAAAACTGTCAAAATAGGTTTTTTCAGTTTTCAAGTCAGTCCAGCTGGCTGGCTATGTATGTATCACACATACAGGCCACACCAATGGAGCTAGAGGGCTGAACATTTACTCCATATTACATCTAGTAAAAACAGCTTTTTGTTTTTTTAACCCCCCCAAATAGGTTTTTATGGAGGGGGGTTCAATTTACAATGTAAGTTTATTCTAAACTGATCCCCAGTTTGTGCCTGCTTGTTTTTTTTAAATTTGAAAAAGGTGAGAGAAGTAACTTCAAATTCATTCGTTTACACATTTTTTAATTGATCACCCCCAACATGGCATGCTGCCAAAAGATGTTGGTAACATGAAGGTTTCTATTGAGTGACTAAGCAGACCTGTTTTATGATTTATTTCTTATTAGATGAAGTGTTGTAAATCATTATTATTAATTTTTGACTACAATTTACCTTTATCTTAATTTTGTTATTGTTTTTTTTATCTCAACTTAACTCAGGCCATCAATCTTCGGCATTGAGTAAACTGCGGATTGGAAGTTTACATATGAGTAAATCTAAACTTTTATATTCTTGCAGCTTATGTGTTAGCTGATGCAGGCTATGATGTTTGGCTTGGAAATTCTAGAGGTAACACCTACAGCCGTAGACATCTTTTATATCCCACAACAAGTATGACGTTTTGGGCATGGAGGTAAGATTTACATATACTATCCGAATAGCCACACTACGGATGGGTTATTTGGCTAGTTTAAACAAAATTAAAATTTCATTCTTTTTATTGTAATAAATCAACATAAGATTAAGTTAATTTTTTTTGCAAATGAAATATAAATATTTTGAGACAATAAATATACAGCTAATTAATAAATTAAAAATTAAAAAAAGATTTTGACAAAAATGTTTTTGCTGAAACGTCCATTTGTGTAGACAAACTTTTCAGTGACTAAACACCCAGAGACAGTTTCCTCACACATCAGCAGCAGCCATCACAGCAATTTTGGTTACATATATATACCTTAGAAAGAAGGATTTTATTTTGCAATCTAGAAAAATAGTTCCTCATCTTCTTAATTGAATATCTGTATTTGATGGCAGTATACAAATTCTGCCCCATATCTAATTGATTTCTGTTCATGATGTGTCATTTTACTTTTTGTAATAATTGAACGAAATAAGAAAGATTCAAAACTTGAGTCAAGCTAAAGTGATTAGAACATTAATGGCTGTAAAAAGAGAATAGAAGAAATAGATTCAAGCTTTTTTATCTCATGTAAAATTCTAATCTAAATATTTGTTATAAAAAATTTACTTTTTTATTTTAGATATAATAAACTTTTATACATTTTCTTACTTTTCCAATTTATCAATGATTTAATTTCAACCTCCGAAAGAATGTTGTTTTATTTGCAAAAGCATAAATCCAACAACCCAGCAGAAGCAATTAGACATAGACTAACTTTATTTTTATATTGTCTATCAGTGAATTAGCACAAACTCAGTTTTTTCAGGTTTGACTTGCAACCCCACTGCTAAATTTTGATATGCAAGAAATGCTACACTGTAAATGATTAATAACATATCATGTACATCAGTGCTTCTCAAATGGGGGTATGAGTACCCTTAGAGGTACTTTGTAGTACTGAGGGGGTATGTGAGATTTTTCAAAATGTTAATTTAAAAGATATCGGTTATGCATGTTATTGCATGATGACAAAAAATTGATTTGCCATGAATTTAGTGATGGGCTCTAAACCTTTGAAGTGTAGCATTCAAGTGTTTTTCAGTTACAAGGTTGTTGTTTATTAAATCAGACAAAGTATCTATATAAACAGGGAAAATATGGCATGTGCAGCGCCATATTTTACCTATTTATATAGATATTTTTTTCCTATCAGTACTAGTTTGGCTCTGGTCAGGAGGTACTTGGCTGAAAAAATATTTCAAAGGGGGTATATTCAAAAACGTTTGAGAACCACTGATGTACAATAATCAAAAAGCTGGAAGAGTTTGGAGGAGGAGGAAAATTAAAAATTACTGGAATATTTTCCTTTCTCTCCTCTCATTCTCTTTATAATCCTAATTTTTATTTCATCAATAAAAACTTATTTGGTAATCTTTAATATCAATTAATGAGATTAAATTTTGTTTGTTTATAGTAATTTTAACCTGATAACCAACACTGCAATTTGAATGCATTAAAATACATTCATTTTTATGTGTACTAATGGATTGTTCCTGTTTCTTTTTAAATTCAGTTTTGATGAAATGGCCAATTATGACCTTCCTGCTACTTTGAATTACATCACTATGCACACTCGTCAGAAAAGCCTTTATTATATTGGTTATTCTCAGGGAACACTGATTGCATTTCTGGAATTTTCTAAAAATAAGAAACTTGCTAAGAAGGTTTACATTTTTATTTTTACTTTTTTATGTCTGCCAATATATGTATTCACTTGTGTTTGTCCGTCTGTCTGTCCTCTCCTTCATCTTAATTAGAGCTCTTCTATGTATTTAGTTTGATTGTGCATTAGCACAAGCAAACTATTTTTCTTCTCTGTATTTTTATTTTCATTTATTATTCTGGTCATTTTTAGTGCCTTACAGTTTGAGATATCAATGCCATTCCAATGCTAATTGGCGCATCTCAATGCTGTATATTGTGCTTATGTACAGTTCTTAATTTAACGGGCAGGTTCCATTTACAATGTAACTATAATGCTAAACCAAACCCTTACTTTTGGTCCACACAATATCTCTAAAATTTCTCAATGAAATTTTGTGGAAGGATGGACTATGGGCAAAAGAAGAAGTGATTACATTTTCGGGTGGATCCATGAAATTTTCACAGTCACCTCCCCTGCATCGTAGCTATTTTTATTTGACTAAGAGATAATCATTGTTTGAGAGAGTGAGAGCGAGAGCGAGAGCGAAATTGTTTATCGTTTGCAAGAGAAGGGAGTAATCCCCTCCAACAATATTTTTTTTGCACAAATGAAGCTAGAGGGCTGAAAATTCCAGTATTTACTTCCTATTATGTCTAGTGAAAACTTTACCTTGTTTTTTCAAAATTCCCCCTAAATAGTTTTTTTAGAGGTGGGGTTCAGTTTGCAATGTAAGTTTATGCTAAATTGATCCCTTAGTTTGTGACTGCTTGTTATTTTATATTTTATTATTATCAATTTAAAAAAATCTTTTTTATTAGTTGAAGTATATAAATCATTATTATTAATTTTTGACTATCATTTACCTTCATCTTAATTTGATTTTTTAATGTGCCAGTTAGTTCTCGTAAAATTAAGATGAAGGCAAATGGTTGTCAAAAGTTAATAATGATTTACAATACTTCATCTAATAAAGAATTAAAAAGAAATAATTGCATTACCACTGAACGGTTGAAATGCCAAGTTATAAAAAGCTTTGCCAATAAGAAGAGCAAAAAACTGAGTAGAAGAAAGCTGGGAGCTGTAGGTGGCTTGTAGCAGTTGGGAATTGAAACTATAAGAGCACATTTGGAGTTGAATAAGATCCTCATATGGTAGCTGGACGGATAAACCAAGTGAAAGGGTGTGAAATGTAGAACTAGATCATGTGGGTGAAAAGCTTGATGTGTGCAACCAAACATTCATGGATCTGAAGATAGAATAGTTGGAGCCAAATTAGTTGTTAATGTAAAAAGGATAATGTTTTGTTTGGATACTTGAATCTGGATGAAATTAGGAAGAAAAGGAATTTGAATCAAATACTGAATGCTTTACTTTATTTCCAACATTTTGGTTCAAAAGAACAGAATTCATTTCTCATTTCTCTTTTAAATACCTGTTTTTAAACCCTTATTGTTTTCTCTTTATATACAATTGTATGAACATTTATACTGATGTCAAGGTCTTTTATTTTTGCGTTCTTTATTTTTTAGTCTACACACGTTGTTTTTAAAAAATTCATATTGGTCTGTTTCTATAAATTTCTGCCTTTCACACTTGGGCCACAGACATATACTTAGGAGGTAACACAACACTAGCACTCCTTGACAATGGCCTTATACCACACTATGCTGTGTTAAAGTAAATCCCAATATTCAATAGTGTATCATTTCAGATTCGATTGATGGTTGCTATGGGACCAGTATTGACTATTGGACACATGACTAGTCCAATCAGACTTCTTACTTGGCTCACTGACAAGGTAAGGACAAAATTAATCAATAGCCAGATTTTTTACAATTACATGTTGATTTCTACAAGAACTTGAAAGTACCTTGTTACAGCCCAACTGTTTCCTTTTTCATTAGTTTATTAAGAAAGTTTCTGAACATTTTGTGTAGTCAACAACATTTTATTATATCTTAAAAAATAGAACAATTATCCAACATAATCGCTATTGTTATTTATCACTTTCTGCCAACATGCAGGTAAATAATAGATTCCTTTGCAATAGAATGGCATCCAGGGCCAGCCTGTCCATTAGGCAAACCTAGGCAGTTGCCTAGGGCACACAAACAGAAATAAATAGTCATTAGAATACAAATTTTAAGTCTAGCCTAGGCTGCATGAAACCCTTGCTCTGTCCCTGATGGAAAGAATTGTGAATTGATGAAGGTTTGCAGTGCTATTTTGATGTCATCATTTCAGAATCCCTGATCATTTAGGAAGTTCTGCAGCTGCGTCATGGTCAAATGCATCATGGACATTTGCATCCTGGTCATTGACGTCCCTGGACTATATGTAACTATTACTGAGTAACAAACCCCATATTATAATTGACTAAGCTACTTATAAACACCCCCCCCCACACACACACTATTTGTCTGGCAAGGTGGTATGTGAAAAAATAAATAAATAAAAGGGTAGTTATAATTTAAATAATAATAATAAAAAAAAAGCATTATAACAATTTAATTAAAAGTTTATTTAATTTAATCAAAACAAGGTAGACAGATTCAAAACTTTTTTTTTTACATTTGATTAAATTATAACCACCTTTTATTTATTTTTGTAACAAAAAAATGAAAATAAAAAGTTTTTAGTTAGTTATCTACAAAGTTATTGGCTATTTTTCGTAGAATGTATGTCGGCTATTTTCAACATTTTAAACCATTAGCATAAACACCTTCTGCTTTAGAAACTGTTTTTTTTAAAAACTTTAGACCACAGCATGATCTTAGCATATATAGGACAAGGGAATTAGAATCATTCTTTACAGAGATTGATAACAAAAAAGAAACAAATGACATAGTCGGTATCATATATAGACATCCATACATGTCTGAAGAGCTTTTCACTGAGGATTATTTGAAGGGTCTGGTCGATAGACTCTCAAATGAAAACAAAAAAAAATTTTCATCGCGGGAGACTTCAATTATGATCTTTTGAATGCTTCCACGCATAACAAAGCATTCGATTTTTTTGATATTATGATGTCAAACTTCTTACTCCCAGTAATCACTATACCGACAAAGATCAACAGTGGTAACAACACATTGATAGACAATATTTTTACTAATCATTTGCATCCTGACACAAAGACTGGTAATTTTACAGTCAACCTGTCTGATGGTCATCTTCCCTCATTTATGCTAACACCAAGACAAAACCAAAATCATCTTCTGAAAAATCAAACATACACACCCGTAACCTAAAAAACTTTGTCACAGATTATCAAAACATTAAATGGGATGAGGTAATTGATATAAATAAAGATGATGTTAATTTAGCAATGGAAAACTTCCTGAAAAAATTCAATGAACTTTTAGACAAACATATGCCACTAAGGAAAATAACTCAAAAACAATTTAAACAAAAATATAAACCTTGGATCTCTAATGAAATCCTTGACAAAATCAGGGAGAAAAGTAAAATATTTAAAAAACATGTAAAAATAAAGACAGCAAAGTTCAATTCAAGGTCATGAAAAATGAGATAACCCATCTAATACGCACTGGCAAAAAAATCTACTACCAAAAATATTTTTGCAGAACATAAAAACAATCTTCAGAAAATTTGAAAAGGCATCAAAGAAATTATTAATATAAAATCAAAGAATTTTGATCCCCCTACATGCCTTCAAGTCGGAGAAAACACCATCACAAATCCAACTGAAATCTCAAATTCATTTAATGATTATTTTACATCAATAGCAGAGATCAATAGAAGAGATCATAAAAAAACGTAAATATAATGGCATAAAATCATATGGAGACTTTCTGCCAAAAAAACCTCTTAAAAGATTTGTATTTGAAGAATTCACCGAAAATGAAATTAAATCGATCATCTCATCCTTTGAACTCAATAAGTCCTATGGGCCTAGTAGTATTCCCACTCATATTCTTCATGTACTAAAAGATGAAATTTGCAGTCCCCTTAAAAAATATTTAACCTTTCATTTAAGACATGCAAACAGCCTGTCTTAAATGAAAGGTTAAATATTTTCTGATGTCTTAAAAATCTCCAAAACGATCCCAATATACAAAAAAGGCTCACGCTAACTAGTTTGTAATTATCGGCTGATATCCCTTCTTTCTAACCTCAACAAAATCTTTGAAAAACTTCACACCAGAATCTACAAGTTTCTAGAGGACTGTCAGTATTTATATTCCCTTCAATTTGGATTTCGCAAGAAGCATTCAACGAATTACGCCTTAATTGATATAACAGAAAATATCAGACAAGCCCTTGATAACAAGAAAATTGCTTGTGGTGTCTTTGTAGACCTTCAAAAAGCATTTGATACAGTTAATCACAATATATTGATTGCCAAACTTGACCATTACGGTTTCGGAGGATTTGCAAAGGATTGGTTTTCTTCATATTTAAAAAAACGCTCACAATATGTTTCAATACTGGGATTTAGCTCTACTACAAAATCAGTAATGCATGGTGTACCCCAGGGCTCAGTTCTTGGTCCACTACTTTTCCATGTTTACATCAACGATCTACACTGTGCAATTAAAAATAGCAAGGTTTATTACTTTGCTGATAACACAAATCTCCTTAATATTGACAGTTCTGCAAAATCCATGCAAAGATCAATTAATGTCGATTTAAAAATTCTTTATAACTGGTTACTTGCCAATAAAATCTCACTTAATTGCGATAAAACAGAAAACCAGGTGAAAAAGTGCCTGAAAAAGTGCCTGATCTAAAGATAAAAATGAATGGACACAGAAACCCTCAATGGTGGATTCCACTGCAAAATTCTAACCAAGAAATTGAAAAGAGCAAATGGCATGTTATGTAAAGCCAGGCACTTCATTAACGCTGTAGATCTGAAATCCCTGTATTATGCTATTTTCTTATCTCATCTTACCTATGGTTGCCAGATATGGGGACAAAGCTCAAATATCCATAACAGAATGGTTTTCAAATTGGAAAACAGGGCCATTCATACTATATCTTTTCTGACTTTCATGCCAATCTCAACATCCTCAAACTTGAAAATCAAACAGCACTGAAAAATTGTTTACTTGTACATGACTCACTAAATAAGGTATCCCCACCTTCTCTACAAACGAACGAAGTACAAAAGCTCCAAACTGGAATGCCTCTATGTTCCATAACAACCAGATATAGATTAAACTCAATCACCAAAAAATGCATTACTGTTTGGAATAATTTTACAAGAAAACTTAAGATTGATCTACTTAGTCTATCACGATTTGGACTTAAATCTAGCATCAAATCAATTTTCACCAAATCCTACATCTAAATATAAAAGCAACCAAGTATCTATATCTAAATCTTCTTCTAATATGTTCTTCATTGACAAGCTCTGCCTTGCTCTTTTGTAACCTCCCTTTCCCACAATGTGACTATGAGGAAGATTCAGACAAATATTTTCTAATTGAACAAATGAAAAACTAAGGGTAATGCCCCTAGATCAGAATACTGCACTAGCATCACCTCTCCCAAAATAAAAAAAACAACAAAAAACAAACAAATAAGTAAAAGGAGAAAGCATAACATTTGAACATTTGAACATTTTTGGAGAAAAGATATTTGGGCCTTTGTAAGAATGCGGGAACAGACATACACCAAAAACAAGTCTCTTCCAAAATAACACTGGTGCTGTAGAAAAAAGTATCCACAGCCAAAAGATTTCTGTTTTGCCGTTAGATAGCGGGTTGTCAATTTCTTTTCGATTTATACTTTGAAACAAACATTATTTTACAAACAGTGTGTAGCGGGGAAGTGTATATATTTGTTGAGGGAAATTATTTATCCATGAGGATAAATGATCGTATATAAGTTTCCTAGATACAATTAAAATTATGGCCTGATGTTAGGTTAGGATGAGCAATATGCCTATTCGTCGGTAAGGGGTTGTAAGTAAGTCCAAAACGATATATAATAAAGGATATTTATTATACACGAAATATACAAAAGAGAGTTAAGGTTTGTAAAAAGTTCCTACTTAAGGTTCAGAAAATAGTTGTGTTTGGAGTACTTGCCTCTGTGTGTTGGAGTATGATTTTTAGCGGCCGTAGTAGAGTGTGTGTGTGTGTGTGTGTGTGTGTGTGTGTGAGAGAGAGAGAGAGAAACAGCGATCTCTCCAACGGGGAGTCAGGAAATAAAAAGTCCAGGCTGTTCTGAAGGTTGTGTGAAAGCATTTGCTTATATCGCGAAATGCTGTTCTCTGATTGGTCAGAAACTCTCGGAGCCTAGTGTTGACAACTTGGATAATTTATGTCCGATCCTATCTTGGTAGCTTTAGGCAGGAATCCTGTAGAGCTTATTGTGGGGATATTTTCCTAAAGTGTGCTCGAAAAAGGGTTCTCAACTGAGACATCTATGGAAGGTCATAATATGGTGTGAATGTTTTGAGGTGAGAATCCGACAAGTGTGTTGTGGTTTTATTTTTGATTTAAACAAACAATATTTTACAATAAATTTATTAAAAATCTACAAAGCAAACAATAACTTATTATTTTTAATTTTTATGACTACTTTTTTACCTTCAACTTAATTTTATTATTTTTATTAGTTGCTTTTTATCGCAACTTTTGCTCAGGTCGATTACTCTCCGGCAGTGAATAAATAGCACTGATCGGAAAATAAAGATTAAGCCTTAGGTGCAAAAGCAAAAGTTGCGATAAAAAGCTACTAATAAAATTAAGATGAAGGTAAAAAGTAGTCATTTAATAACTTATAATAATAAGTCATTGTTTGCTTTATAGATTTTTAATACATTTATTGTAAAATATTGTTAGTTTAAATAAAAAATAAAACCACAGAACGCTGTTGGTAAAATATTGTTGGTTTAAAAGTATAAATTAAGAAAAAAAAAATGACAACACACTGTCTAACGGCAACATTTTTTGACTGAATTACTGTTTTGTTCCTGTCTGCCATATGCTGAATCGAAGTTTCCTATTTTGCAAAAAAATATGTATTTACTTATGTTTTGTAAAAAAAAATTTCACTTTAAATATATAAACTTTTGATTGTAAAAAAAAATAGTTGTTTTTATCCTTGTTTTGATTAAATGGAATTTTGATCAAATTAAAACTACATATTTTTTTTTTTTTTTTTAAATAAGTAAATACGTAGTTTTAACTTTTTTTTATTAAAAAATAAATGCATAGTTTTAATTTGATGAATATATATGAATAATTTCTATGCCGAAAGAATGCCAAAAAAACAAAGTCTTCTTAAAATCAATACATACATAGATAACCAGCTAGACCAGCTTAAAAACTGAAGAAACCTATGTTGACAGTTTTGGTTGACTGTTTCTAATATCAAATATTTCAAAATTTCAACACCACTAAACTTTCATAACCAAGAAAGATAACTCATGTCAAATCTAACAGCTAAATTTAAATTGCTCCTTATCATCATCATCATCATTGTTATTATGACAAAAATAGAATTATGATAAAAAAGTAACTTAGAATCAGCACTTGTAGCACCTTAAAAAATTCAATGAAAAAAGACATTGTTTTACATTCTCTAACCTCGATTAGATTTCATATTAGTAACATGTACCATTTGGGAATTTGGGTGGTCACTAACTAGACACTGTCTTTTAGTGAAACGTCCTGCTTGTTTCAGTTTTGGTGTTATAGAAAAAATGTAACAAGAAACTATCAATTTTGGGGTTTTAAAGAATATTGTTAATTTTACAATTTAAACTAAAAATTCTATATTTTTTAAAGGTAATGGTATATATAGTATTACTAACAAATTTGTAGCTATAACTTTTTAGATTTCTTTATATAAGCAAAAATTAACAACAGCATTTGTTTTTTTAATAAAATTAAGCTGTGAAATATTTAGTAAATGAATTAATTATAAATATGCTCAATCAAATTTGTAATTATCTTGTTTTTATTTGGCATTATGCTTTTTTTCAACCATTTGCAGGAACTGCTTGGTATTTTTGGGAGGAAGGCATTTCTTTTAGAAAATAAATTTGTTAAACATATAGCACAAACTGTGTGTAAATACCTCCACACACGAAGATTTTGCCTGGATGCTATTCAACTCTTGGTTGGTAATGATCATACACATTTAAATATGGTAAGTAAAAATAAAATAAATAAAAGTTTTTTACCTATATATATTCTGTTGCATCTTTCCACAAGATATCTTTAGAAGTACTCTATGAATTTCAATGAAATTGTTTGGGATGGTGGGCAAGGGGGTAAGGAAGTGTTGGTTAAATATTGGGGCAGATCCAGGATTTTTTTGATTGTGTATGTGTAAAGATAAACGTCTACAAAAAGAACAAGGCATACATTGGACAATCCTAAGCAGC
>VCCN01004508.1:6128525-6140439 GCA_006491835.1 Architeuthis dux | reverse complement strand
GAAAAAATTACCTGGAATCAGGGGTTCTCAAACTTTTTCTTCCAGCATACTTTTTTCATCCTGTCCAGCAGTGTTAGCATTGGGAAGAATACAGTGTAAACTGCATGAATACCATAGAATAAACATGTAGTATTTTTAATTTGTTTGCTCTCTTGTAGGACATCTCAAGTGCTCTTGGGGGCCCTCAGCTTATGCCTCAGGAATTTTTAATGAGATGGATGAGCTTGACTCTTTCATTCTCAATTGACATGTTGTATGAAATTTGGTTTATACTAAAAAAGCACATCAAGAGCATGCAAGGAAGTGGAATGAGCGCAGATATATGTGCAAACCAGATTATGATTTATGCAGTGTTGCAAAATTTATGTCAGGTTTACAAGACACGAATTGTGTTTAGTTGGTTGTGATTACTTTGAAAATTCCAGTCTTTTTACAAACCTTGTGTACCTCCGTAAAAATATTTCAATCTTTATTATTATTGGATGAGGCATTGTACCACACCACTTTTTATTAAATTTGACTAGTTTTTACCGTCATCCTAATTTTAGTTGAATTAGGATGAAGGAAAAATATTGTCTATAACTGAAGCAAGAATCTTTGGTTGCAGCAGAATGAAAAGCAAAGAAATTAAAATGATAAACAGGTCTGGTTAGTCACTCAATAGAAACCGTCATATGACCAACATCTTTTGGCAGCAAGCCATGTTGAGTGTGATCAACTAAAAAATTGGAAAAGGGGAATCAATGAAATAGTTACTTCTCTAGCCTTTTGTTAGGCAGTGATCACTAAAACAAGTCTGAATTTTCAAAAAGAATGGGTGAATACAGCCGGACACAAACTAAGGGACCAATTTAGCATAAACTTGCATTGTAAACTGATCCTCCCATAAAAACTTTTGGGGTGGGGTGGAGCCCTCTAGCTCCATTGGTGTGGCCTGTGCATATGTCACAACAGCTAGCCTGACAGACAGACAGACTTAAAAACTGAAGAAACCTATGTTGATGTTGATTATGTTGTTGTTGACTGTTTTGGTTGTTGGTTTCTAGTAAATCTTTTTGATGTGAAGAGATAGGTGTATTGGGTAGAGTATAAAACAGAAAATTATTAGCTGACAGCATGAACCATTGATATTGGTAAAAAATAGCATAATAGTCAAAATAGTTTGAGTGCATGGAAAACTGGAGATTTGGGGTCCCGTTGGGCTTGGGTCCTTGTAAACCTCTCCCTCCAACATTATGTGCAATATTTCCAAACCTGGTGTCAAAAGAAACATTTCCAAATAATCAGTATTTTCAATTCCTCAAGTTTTGAGATAACAGTACCCCCTAAAAATACCCACTAAAATCATAGTTCATCCAAAAATATTTTTGAGTAACTATCCAAACCATAAACTACAGACATGTACCTATCAAAAAAACAATATGGTGGAGTATACCAGGGTGGTGTACTGTAGGCCCCTCTGGCTCTGACTATATCAGAAACACAGAATTTGGGTTTCGGTTTTTTGATACCTCAAGAAACAGCAGATAATAGAGTAGCAAGATGTTTATCAATCATAACCAAATTTTTCCAAAAACATCAGGGAGATGTAAACAGCATATTCATACAAAATCTTTTTCATAATAACACCCTCAAAGTAGCAAATTTGAAATATGTTTGATTTAAACACTCTATTTTTAGCTTTAACTGACTGTGACCTTTTGACCCTCTGTGACCACAAAGCTGATATTCTAACAAAAAGAATGAGGGGTAATTTGTTACTGTGGAGTCATTGGATCATGAGATAGGGCCAATAACATTTCCCCTACCCCTAACTTTTAAGATTTTAAGGAAATTAAAATTTAAATAATACTACATGAATCGGTTCATTCTCAGTTTGCCTGAAGTCAGTTTGCCTACAGCCCTGAATGCCTCCAACCTCCATGCCTAAACATAGTTTGTCTAAACTATTATAATTGATATTGTCAATGATTTTGTGTAAAAATATTGGAAATTTTAGAATTAATAAAATATTTTATTGTTAAGACACTATGGAAATTGCAGAATTAATTAAATAATTTAAACAAAAAAAAACACAGAGGGAAATTATTTTTTAATTCTTATATTGTTAAAACAATAGATTTTTCCCAGAGAAAGATTATATCAGTTTTTATCCAATCTTTCTTCTTAATAATAACACAAAGATTTTGATGATAAGATAATCTTTTGTACAATTTTGAGGCTTTTTTTTCATCTTGAGTGTTGAGAAAGTTTTTGGCCATAAAGCAATTAAAATCTCCCTTTTTTTATTTTATTAATTCTGCAATTTCAAATATTTTTACACAAAATCGATGACAAATTCAAATTTGGTGTAATGTTTAAAGCAATTGAATCATCATAGCCACGATCACCTACCTGACCAAACAACAAAAAACATGGTGACTAGGTATTCTTCTCTTTTCACTCATCTGTCTGTGTCAGTGCTCCTGGTAACAATTTTTGGCATAGAGCCTTTAAAATTTACATGTGTACTCCAGTAGACACCTTCTAAAAAGCTTTTTTCATTTTTTAAAAATTTGTCTTTTTTCACTTGTTTTTAGGGGAGGGGGGGGTTGTTTGATTTACAATAATAATCTATCGTAAAATGGACACATTTCTTTTGCCACCGCAGTGACGTTGTAGGTGTTTGTGGAAAAGCTTGGTTGGAATGAGATAGAGTGTGAGAGTAAGTAAGTATATGGTTTAATTTTTGATTTAAAAAAATAAAAGTTACATCCTTTTTTGTCCTCCTGGTTCTGCAACAGCCATTCCCATATGCCAAGTCGGTCTCTGTCGCTTGTCGACGCCTTTGATCTTGCCAAGCAGATGTAGTGCTCTATGTAACCTTGTATCACTGACCGAAGAGTCGGGGTGGGGTAGGTGGGTTAGTAAATTCTAGGGCAACAGAGAGATAAGTGTACAGAGTGGGGGTATTGTGACAAAAATGAAGCAACTAGTGATTCATTTTTAGGCAATATTATTAGAAACTGTCAAAATAGGTTTCTTCAGTTTTCAAGTCGGTCCGGCTGGCTGGCTATGTATGTATCACATGTACAGGCCACACCAATGGAGCTAAAGGGCTGAAAATTTCAACATTTACTCCATATTATGTCTAAAAAAAACAGTTTTTTAAAAGTAGTTTTTAGCAGGAGGTTCAATTTACAATGTACATTTATACTAAATTGATCCCACTTTTGTGCCTGCTTGTTTTTTGAAAATTTGAAAAAGGTGAGAGATGTAACTTCAAATTCATTCGTTTACACATTTTTTAGTTGATCACCCCCAACATGGCATGCTGCCAAAAGATGTTGGTAACATGAAGGTTTCTATTGACTGACTAAGCAGACCTGTTTTATGATTTATTTTTTATCAGATGAAGTGTTGTAAATCATTATTATTAATCTTTGACTACTACTAAGTTTTTGATTGTTTTTTATATTCTTGCAGCTTATGTGTTAGCTGATGCAGGCTATGATGTTTGGCTTGGAAATTCTAGAGGTAATACCTACAGCCGTAGACATCTTTCATATCCCACAACAAGTAAGAAGTTTTGGGCATGGAGGTAAGATTTACATATACTAGCTGATTAGCCACACTACGGATGGATTATTTGGCTAGTTTTAAAAAATTTAATTTCATTCTTTTTATTGTTAAAGTTAAAAGTTTTTGCAAATGAAATATAAATATTTTGATACAATACATATACAGATTCATAAGCAAAACCCAAATGTCAGTTTGACATAATGTCTGCCAGCTAATTAATAAATTAAAAAAGAATTTTAAAAAAAATGTTTTGACGAAATGTCCATTTGTGTAGAAAAGATTTTCAGCGATGAAACACCCAGACACAGTTTCATCACACATCAGCAGTAGTCATCACATATCAGCCGCCATCACATATCAGCAGTAATTATGATTACCTTAGAATCATTTTAATAAGGAAAGAAGGATTATTTTTAAAGAAGGATTTTATTTTGCAATCTAGACAAATAGTTCCTCATCTTCTTAATTGAATATCTGTATTTGATGGCAGTATACAAATTCCGCCCCATATCTAATTGATTTCTGTTCATGATGTGTCATTTTACTTTTTGTAATAATTGAACGAAATAAGAAAGATTCAAAACTTGAGTCAAGCTAAAGTGATTAGAACATTAATGGCTGTAAAAAGAGAATGGAAGAAATAGATTCAAGCTTTTTTATCTCATGTCAAATTCTAATCTAAATATTTGTTTACTTTTTTATTTTAGATATAATAAACTTTTATACATTTTCTTACTTTTCCAATTTATCAATGATTTAATTTCAACCTCTGAAAGAATGTTGTTTTATTTGCAAAAGCATAAATCCAACAACGCAGCAGAAGCAATTAGACATAGACTAACTTTATATTTGTCATTTCTTTGTTCATTTCTTTGTTCATTGTTTTTGTCAATTTCTGTTGCTATGATAGTAGTAAAAACTTACTTGAATAGTGTAGGTGTAAGGTGTAAGAGTTGGGATGAGGAGTTACCAGGTGCCACCGTGCGCGCCTGATGATAGGGAATCGATCTTCACAGACAGATGGAGTCGTTTTTCACCCAGCCTTGTCCCCACTAATGAGATTATAAGAGGGATCGGAGGACCTCCCTGGTGAATTTATGGACATTTTTCCTCCGTAGAAAGGCGACCCTAAATTTGATTGCACCGAAGCAGGGGTCAGAATAACTTGATCTTGTGACTCCAGGGTTAATCTGAAACACGTGTTCAGTGCACACACACATTTCTTGGCCCATATTAAGGCACTACCAGTCCCGTAGAAATCATCCAGGGCCAAACAAGCTTCATGAACTCATTTCTTATTTGTAGATATCGAGTGATTGTGCGTTCAAATGCTGCGTGTGTTATTTACAATGTTTTTACCGTCTATATCTGTTTCGCCTAATTCACAGCCTTATTGTTGTATTTATGGTTTTCTACTTTCAAACGTAAACGTTATGTAAGTCGGTTTACAATGTTAACCGTTTACATGTATTGTGTATTTGCCTAATTCATGGCCTTATTATTGTATTTACGGTTTTCTACGTTCAAATGTGGACGTTGTGTGTGTTGGTTTACGATGTTAACCGTTTTATATGTATTGTGTATTTTGCCTAATTCACATTGTACTGAATGTTGTACTGAATGTTGTACTGTATTTAAAGTTAACACGTTGTAATAAAGATCGTTCATGTACACCAGTAAGAAGCGTCAAACCTTTTCCTTCGCCACAAGTACGAGCCGGGCTGTAGTTACACTGTCTATCAGTGTAATTAGCACAAACTCAGTTTCTTCAGGTTTGACTTGCAACCCCAATTGATATGCAGGAAATGCTACACTGTAAATGATTAATAACATATCATGTACATCAGTGTTTCTCAAATGGGGGTATGAGTACCCTTAGAGGTACTTTTTAGTACTGAGGGGGTATGTGAGATTTTTCAAAATGTTAATTTAAAAGATATCGGTTATGCATGTTATTGCATGATGACAAAAAATTGATTTGCCATGAATTTAGTGATGGGCTCTAAACCTTTGAAGTGTAGCATTCAAGTGTTTTTCAAGTGTTACAAGGTTTATTAAATCAGACACTGATGGTGCAGCGCCATATTTTACTTACTTATATAGATATTTTTTTCCCTATCAGTACTAGTTTGGCTCTGGTCAGGAGGTACATGGCTGAAAACATATTTCAAAAACGTTTGAGAACCACTGATGTACAATAATCAAAAAGCTGGAAGAGTTTGGAGGAGGAGGAAAATTAAAAATTACTGGAATTTTTTCCTTTCTCTCCTTTAATATCAATTAATGAGATTAAATTTTGTTTGTATATAGTAATTTTAACCTGATAACCAACACTGCAATTTGAATGCATTAAAATACATTCATTTTCATGTGTACTAATAGATTGTTCCTGTTTCTTTTTAAATTCAGTTTTGATGAAATGGCCAATTATGACCTTCCTGCTGCTTTGAATTACATCACTAAATACACTCGTCAGAAAAGCGTTTATTATATTGGTCATTCTCAGGGGACACTGATTGGATTCATGGCATTTTCTGAAAATGAGAAACTTGCTAAGAAGGTTTACATTTTTATTTTTACTTTCACTTATGTTTGTCCGTCTGTCTGTCCTCTCATCTTAATTAGAGCTCTTCTATTTATTTAGTTTGATTGTGCATTAGCACAAGCAAACTATAGTTCTTCTCTGTATTTTTATTTTCATTTATTATTCCGGTCATTTTTGGTGCCGCTTCTCCTCTTACAATTTTCAAGATATCAACGCCATTCCAATGCTAATTGGTGCATCTTAATGCTGTGTATTGTGCTTATGTACAGTTCTTAAAAATTAATTTTTTTATGGATTTAATGGGCAGGTTCCATTTACAATATAACTATAATACTAAACCGAACCCTTACTTTTGGTCCACACAATATCTCTAAAATTTCTCAATGGAATTTTGTGGAAGAAGTGATTATATTTTTGAGCGGATCCATGAAATTTTCACAGTCACCTCCCCTGCATCGTAGCTATATGCACACAACACAATATCTTCAAAAGTTCTCAATGAATTCCAATGAAATTTTGTGGGAGAATTGGTTAAACTTTAGGGTGGATCCAGAAATCTTTTATTGTAAATTATTATTATTAATTTTTGACTACCATTTACCTTAATATGATTTTTTAATGTGCCAGTTAGTTCTCGTAGCTAAGTAGTATAGCAGCGTTACCTGGCTTCCCTTTGTCAAGAGGGATGTGGGTTTAAGTCTCACTGAGAGCTTATTCTTTACTTCCGATCCATGCTGTTTGCTCACTGCCATAGATTGGCGGCCTGATTTCAGTTGTGATAAAAAAACAACTAAAAAAACCCTTATTGTTTTCTCTTTATATAAAATTGTATGAACATTTATACTGATGTCAAGGTCTTTTATTTTTCTGTTCCTTATTTTTTAGTCTACACATATTGTTTTTTTTAATTCATATTGGTCTGTTTCTATAAATTTCTGCCTTTGACACTTAGGCCCCAGACATACTTAGGAGGTAACACAACACTAGCATTCATCAACAATGGCCTTATACCACACTATGCTGTGTTAAAGTAAATCCCAATATTCAATAGTGTCTCTCTTTTCCAATCTTTGCATTTTATATAATATTTTGTCTTTCATGAATTCATGATTGAAATAATGTAGTAAATGTAACACTCTACCATTGTATGTTTTCATCCATACTTAATAAACATATGAATGTATCATTTCAGATTCGATTGATGATTGCTATGGGACCAGTGTTGACTGTTGGACACATGACTAGTCCAATCAGACTTCTTACTCGGCTCACTGACAATGTAAGGACAAAATTAATCAATAGCCAGATTTTTTACAATTACATGTTGATTTCTACAAGAACTTGAAAGTACCTTGTTACAGCCCAACTGTTTCCTTTTTCATTAGTTTATTAAGAAAGTTTCTGAACATTTTGTGTAGTCAACAACATTTTATTATATCTTAAAAAATAGAACAATTATCCAACATAATCGCTATTGTTATTTATCACTTTCTGCCAACATGCAGGTAAATAATAGATTCCTTTGCAATAGAATGGCATCCAGTGCCGGCTTGTCCATTAGGCAAACCTAGGCAGTTGCCTAGGGCGCAAAGAAAATAGTTTTATTTATTTATTTTTATTTCCAATATAAGGGTCCAGTTTAGCCAATATTTACTTTGTAAATTGAACATCGGGTGTTGTTAAAACAGACACAAAGTAAGATTCTAGTTTTACATTATACATACACTGTAAATCGATCACCAACTTTAGAGCCAATTCACTCGTTTCCCCTATAAAAATGTACTTTTTCTCAAAAAACGAAAGATTTCTGGAAGAGAGACCAAACATCTTGCTTTTGTCTATGATCAGATGTTTTAATCCTTAAAATAATTGATACAACTGTGCTTTACTCTTATTGACACTTTATTTCCCTTACATTAATGTTGAGAGTAGCATAGGATTTTGAAATTGATGCATAAAAGGCACAAATAGTTGAATAAAGATTCAATAGAATGCAGGAAATGAAGTGTGTGAAACTCAAAATTTTCTGTCATTCATTTCTGTCCCCCGGGCATGGGGCCGCTGGCAAGGTGTCACTTATTTTTCCACATTCAAGGTGGCAACCCAAGTAACATGTATCATTTTGGAGTTTGGGTGGTCACTAACTAGACACTGTCTTTTAGTGAAAAGTCCTACTTGTTTCAGTTTTGGTGTTATAGAAAAAATGTAACAAGAAACTAACAATTTTGGGGTTTTAAAAAATATTGTTAATTTTATTTAAAAAATTCTATATTTTTTAAAGGTAATGGTATAGTATTGCTAACAAATTTGTAGCTATAACTTTTTAGATTTCTTTATATAAGCAAAAAATAACAACAGCATTTGTTTTTTTAATATAGAATTAAGCTATGAAATATTTAGTAAATGAATTAATTATAAATATGCTCAATCAAATTTGTAAATTATCTTATTTTTATTTGGCATTATGCTTTTTTTCAACCATTTGCAGGAACTGCTTGGTATTTTTGGGGAGAAGGGATTTCTTCTTGAAAATGGATTCATTAAATTTATGGCACAAACTGTGTGTAAATACCCCAAAACACGATTTCTTTGCCTGGATGTTATTCAACTCATTGCTGGTATTGATCATACACATATAAATGTGGTAAGTAAAAAATAAATTAAAAAAGTTTTTTGCCTATATATATTCGGTTGCATCTTTCCACAAGATATCTTTAAAAATACTCAATGAATTTCAATGAAATTTTGTGGGATGGTGGGCAAGGGGAAGGAAGGGTTGGGGCGGATCCAGGGATTTTTTTTGATTGAGAGATATTTTCTGGGTTTTTTTCCCTACATTTATGTATACGCTCATGACTTTTCACACAATATCTCCAAGAGTTCTTAATGAATTTCAATGAAATTTTGTGGAATTGTGGGTAATAGGCTACAGCATAAATGATTACATTTTGGGGCGCATCCATGCCCAATTACCTCCTGTATGTCGTAGTTATATATCCACACCACATAATATTGCCAAAAGTTCATGTCTGTCCACATGATATCTCCAAAATTTCTCAACGAATTTCAATGAAATTATATGGTAGGGTGGGTACTATGCTATTGAAGAAGTGATTACATTTTGTGCCTGATCAAGGAATTTTTTTTCTTGGTTGTTTTTTTCCCATACATTTATGTATATGTTCATGTCTGTCCACACAAAATCTCCAAAAGTTCTTCTTTTGTCAAATGGTGGGCAATGGGCCATGGAAGAAGTGATTACATTTTGGGGCGGATCAATGCACAATCTTATAATCTTGAAAAGTAAATTTCAAAACTATTGAAACTGTTATTGTGATGATATTGTGATGATATTGCACTAATACTTGAAATAATGATCTACCTCAATCTTTTTCTTTTCTTCCTTCCTTGAGTGAAAATGGAGGAATATATATATAGGCATGAACAAAATGAACAAAAATGAAAAAGAATTCAAGCGTGTAAGTGGCACCTGATATTAAAAATGTATGATAGAAAATGCAGTACACATATATTTGAGTGGAAAAAATAAACAAGATTAAAATGCACCACAGCTGTGCCATGCCAAAAATGGCATGTGTCGTCTGAAATTTGAAATAGCCATCAATTTGCATAAACAAAAAACAGCCGATAAATATTTTTTCATCATTTCGCTATATTTAATTATTCATTCTTGTTATAATATTTTTATATAAGTTTCAGTCGAACCGCAATATAGAAAGAATAAAAAAATATACTTTTAAAAAATATTTTCATTAAAAATATTGTGTGAAAAAAAAATTTTTTTTCACAGATCAAAAGCCTGAATTATAATTAATTGAATAAAACTAAACTTTTTTTACTTAATTTTTCCTGTTTTTTTAATCCAAAAGTAAGAGTTCCATTCCAGCAGTAATTAGTATCTAGAGAAATGTAAAATGTGTAAAAATCAATGAAAGCATAATTATCTAAAATAAATAAATCGTCAAATTAATAAAAGGTGCGGTAGGAATCATATGAAAAAAAATATTCTTCTCCGAAATTTGGAATGGAAAATAATTTTTTAATTGGGTGGGTGTGTGTATATAGCAGTGTGTGAGTGTGTGTGTATGGAATATATATGCTTGTGGGTGTATGTATGTGGCTAAAAGTGTGCGCGCACGTGTGTGTGTGTGTGCATGTAGCAGGGTATGTATGTGCTTATATGCATATATGGGTGGGTGTATATTTGTATGTGGATAAAAGTGTGTGTGTGTATGTGTCCGGGGTATGTGTGTGATATAACCTGTATTCTATCTGATCCCTTGTGTGTGTATGTGATTATCTATGATTGTGATATTGTGTTGTTTGAGAATAATCCTAGTTAAGGGTGTGGCGAGTTGGAAATATCCAGGTCTTTGGTGTATCGTGTCGCATTCAGATATGAGTGCGGCCTTGATACATTGTCATTTCATGGAATTATGTATGTGTTTTAGGATGTGGGTTTTCTGTAAGTTAAAATTGTGGTTGTGTGTGTACCTGTGACTAACTAAGGCGTTTAGGTGGTCGTCAAGCTTGAGGACTCTATGGTGTTCATATATCCTTTTATTGAGTAGCCTGGACGTCTCGCCGATATAAACCTTGTTGCAGTCATTGCATGGTACAACATAGACACCTGCCTCGGGTGGGAGTAAGTTGTGGTGTGTTTTTTGATTATGTCCCTGATGGTTGTGGAGGTGATTGCGGCTGTTGAGTTTATTCAGGTTGATGGTGAGGTTATTCGTAGGAGTGTTGGTGGGTAGTGTGATATGTCTTGTAGTTTTGTTGTCATCTGTTTTGTTCTGTTCAGTTTTGGTCCTGTGTATTTTGTGTGCATTCATCCTAGCGTTGTGTATAAAGAAACGTGAGTAGTGGAGCGAGGAGAACGACTGCACTATGTATTTTTCCTCCTCATCTAAAGGCTCTGATGAGACCTGATTTTATTTTGGGTGTATGGTGAGAGTAGAAGTGTACGTGGTCGTCTTTGCTGGTAGCTTTGCGGAAGAAATATGTTCTGGGATTCTTTTTCATATGTGAAGTTGATAGATGGTTCTACTGTGTTAAGTTGAGTAATTAAGCTAGCTAGGTCAGTTTGCCGAGGGTATAGGATTCTAGAAATTCTAGGAACAGGCAAGCTAGTAGTAATTTTTGTTTGTAGTGTTTCTCGTTGAAGGTGAAAAAACTCTGGTTGGTTATTAGTGTGCAGATTTGATTAAGTTGGTGGGTAGGGCTAATTTTGTTTGGGATTTAATGGGGGTGTTTTTTGAGTTGTAGGCATTTCTTTACTGGGATGTTGGTGTAGAGTGATGTTATGTCTAGGCTGGTCATTAGTTTGTCTTTCATGTCTATGTTTTTTATTTTTTGTGAGTGCCTTGTTAGTTTCTTTGTATGTGTTGGTGTCATTCAGTAGGGATGTGATCTTATGGGTGTAGGTGTATGTGTCCATAATAACAATGCTGCTGCCCTTGTCCGAAGGTGTGATGTGTATTTTGTCATCTTTTGCTAGATTTTTCAGTGCATGTATGTATCTGAGTGGTACTGTGTTGTGGTTATCTGTTGTGTTTATGGAGGATGCTATCATACCTTGTATGAATCCTTTGTAGAAGTCTGTGTCAGTGTGTCTATAGTTCCAAGTGACTGTGACTGTGTCTGTGATGTCTGTTTTCTGGATGCCAGTTGCAAATTTTAGGCCTAAACTAAGGGCTTCACATTCGGTGGGTATGATGTTTATGAGGTCCGGGCATCTGATACCCTTCCATTTGCTGGTTGAGCATAGGGATTTCAGTTTGTGTT
>VCCN01004508.1:6105707-6118584 GCA_006491835.1 Architeuthis dux | reverse complement strand
ATGTAAAAGTAGTTAGTGAGAGGTTTTTGGTGAGATGATGGCAAAAAGAAAAGAAAGAGGAGAAAGAGGGACTTTTGCCTCTAGCCATTTTTCGCGTTCCGAAATTAGTGCTCTTTTATAATGTGGCGACAAAAGAAATCGGTGTTAGGTGAAAAGGAGGGCTTCTGACAGAAAGTAGAGAAATGCCAGGCATGAAGGAAATGGTTTTTGGTCAGGAAGACTTTTAAGGTTTGCTCCGCTAAACCTGATTTTTACCAGAAACTAATTATCGATGGTCGTTATGCATTCTCGGAAGGGCCTATGAATGAGGCATTTATTCCTAGTTTTGGCGAAAAGAAATGGAGAAAGGATGACCAACGATTTTAGGTAAGAGACGGCATTTGAATTAATGTCCGTAGTTAGAAAGTGGAAGCTACGCGGGACCGAAACATTAAGTGAAAAAGGGAAAGATGTTTTTATGTGCCAGAGAAATAGACACGGGCGAAAGAGGCACTGTTAAAGAACAGGCTACTAAGGCCAGGAGAATCGGCAGACAAGGGTTTTTATAGGCGTGTTGACGTCACGCAAAAAGGGAGCTAGTATTTAGTTGCGTACTTCATAGGGGTCAGAGCTGGCCGTTGTCGAAGTGACAAGACCAGTTTGCTATTTTAAACCCTATTTTGGTACTTAGTGAAAAGTGACCGCTACACAGGTAAGCCTGTGGGCCGCGCAGCTTTTGGCAGAGTAATTGCCTTACCGACCTTTTACTCCAAGTGACTAGAAAGTTGCAGAGGCTCCGAATAGTTCCTAAAGCATTGCCGGGTGGTTCAGTATCTATCATTGTATCTTGGATAGCAACATTTAAGAGGTGTCCATAGCAATGGACATAGATGGCAGGTGGAGAACACTCCTTCATTATTGTTGCTAAACCTCTATGAACACCGCCATCAAAACATTCTCCAATAATTTTGTCAAGTTTCAGCTCCAGCTTACCGAGTACATTTTTAACTCACAGGGGACACTTCCTTCAGTAGAAAGCGTTGCATAAAATCCGATGAAAGACTCGGATAAAGGATAAAGATTAAACCATTCACTCTTGAAATATTTCAAAGTAGACTCCTTACCAAATTTCTCTGGTTTATATTGTTTTAAAATTGGCTGATTTGATCCAGTTTCAGTGATATTGATCTGCGGAGCCAGTGGAGATTCTTGGGCCATATTCACTTCATCGTCATTTTCGTCACTTGAAATATGTTCAGTTTCGGAGGAGCCAGGCTCAGTAGAGACTCAAGGATCTTTTTTGCGATATCCTGATCGTCACTGTCAAAAAAGATGTTCTTGGAGATAATTTGGGAAATTGTGTCGGTTATAGATATATCACCTTTATCATTATCACTCCTTTCTTCTTTATAAGAACGATTTGGCACAGTGTCTGTTGAGATTTTTCGGGCACTGGTGTAAAAGTTACAATCTGACCGACATGAATAGTCCGAACGTGTTTTTCAGAGTCTATTTGCTTGCCGCATTCTGCATCTTACACACAATATTAAATATCAACTACTAAGTAGGTTACGAAAATAGCTAAATTCAAATAAATTGAAATAAAAAGGTAATAGCATATTTTTTGTGCGTAACTTAATTTCTTTTAAAGAAGATTCTGAGAATTATTTTGATTTATTAATTTTTAACTTCTAGAAGTATTTCAAATAATTATTTAAAATCAACCACAATTTGTTTATTTATTTAACGATTAACGCCACTTGTTTTATATACTTTGATTTAAATTAAATTTATCTTTTTAAATGGTTACAAAATAAAGGCAGGAAGGTGAGTTAAAAATAGAAACACACACACATATATGAATTACCTTCATAAATAACGCAGATAGGGGGAGAAAGAAAGACAGCATCCGACCTTCCCCACCCATACACCAAATGCCACTGTAAAAATGAAATGAATTAGACAAAAAGTAGTCAATAAAGACTCGCTTCTAATAAGGACATAACAATATATCAATTTCATATATGGCGTCACTTTTTACTAGTTGTGATTATGAATAATAATTAATATGAATTGTAATTAATGTTTGCTAATCATTGTTAATTTGTTAATCTTTTTGCTTTCTCTGTTCGATTTTTTCTTCTTGTTTTGCCCGAATTTTCCCCACTGTTTTGCCCGAAAGTCTCGTACACCTATGATTTCAACAGTATATATATATATTACAAATATATCACAAAAATGACTAACTGAAGATACATCTAGTAGATGTAATAATGGTTGGCATTTAAGCTGAGAGTATTTTAGAAATTGTTATACTCGTGTGGTAAGCTAGTTTCTTTTATTATCGCGAGAAGCCTATTATGGGTTAATTAGTTCAAGTTAATTATAATGATCAGACTCTGTTAAATATCGAAACTAATCATTCATAAATTGTTTAAGCGAAGGAGTAGTCGCAAAGTGAAATGGGTCGCGGAAGATTTACCGACAAGTTACCGACAACAAATTACCGACAGCAAATTACCGACATTTACCGAGATGTACAATTCATCGAGAAACAATTTACCGAGATATATAATTTACCGAGATCTTTAAAATTGCAAAAATGTTTTGTTTGTGAAATAAACTAACTAAAATTTTAAGTCTTTTAACTTTTCCAATTTAAATAAAATTGTTTGTTTGTGAATTTAAAAAACAAACTTTATCTATAACTTACATCTTAAACTTAAATTGCATGTATCTTAACCTTTTTAAGCGTAAATAAAAATGGTTATTTGTGAACTTTATTTTTAAAAACCTTTATTATCCTTTATATAACTGTAACGGATACATATGTATTTTTGTACTCACACACTCCGGTCATCAAGTGCAACCACTTGACACATATATATTTTCTTCCTGAACACCCAGGTTTCAATATTCCGAGAACCTGCTATCTGTCCACCAGTCCGTTTAGATAACCAAATTACTGGACATGGAAATATACCTTTTCAACGGTAACACGATACCCATTGCAGACCAAAAGTCTAGGAAAAACCCTCTAAAGCTTGTATCTTGTCATCAACCATTTCACCTTGGAACTTTGACGAGATCCACTCCATCGGGCGATATTTCGACCGGCCTCACATCCTCCACTTACCTCTACCTATAAGAAGACGAACTTATTTCCAACTTTGTTCAGTCTAGATGTGTTGCTTACTTCAGAGATGCGCCTCTCACCTTCTACTACGTACGTACACACTCATACATACACTCTCTCTCTCTCTCTCTCTCTCTCTCTCTCTCTCTCTTAACATCTTCAACAAACGAAAGACACTTACTAAGTAGTAAACTGAACTTTTCAAGCATTTCTTATTTCTTCTCAACAGATGAGAATTACCTTTTGACTTATCCCGGTCCTGTGGCCTTCTTTAATAAATACATTTTTAATATGTTACATCCTTGTTTGCATCTTAATAATAGTCCTAATTACATCAATATTAGTTCTATTTACATAACTTACACCTGCAACATATTGGGTAATTGCAGTTTAAACAGCTGTTTTATCACGTCGTAGTTTAGAGTCCCAAATTATCACGTTTGTTGTGAGGGCATTACCAACACACATGAAGGATTTCAGTTGATAATTATTAAAACAACAGATACAGATAAAACGAAACAAATAAAAAAAAGTATACAAGTTGTATATAAAGCACACATCAATAAATAAATAATTTACCTTCATCTTAATTTATGATTTTTTTTAAAACTAAAAAATTAAGATGAAGTCAAAAATTAAATAATGATTTACAATACATACTTCATCATAAATTCAAAACAATTAAATATAGAAATGATGTTGAAATACGACGTGACAAATCAACTGACGAAAACCTGTTTAAACTGCAAAGACACCCCTTAAATTTTATGTATCTTAACTTTCTTTAGCGGAAATAAAAACAAAAGTGTTTGTTTGTGAAATTTTTGACCTTCTCGGTAATTTGTATATCTCAATAAATTGTACATCTCATTAAATTGTTATCGGTAAAGTGTTGTCGTTGAATATGTTAATGAGAGACTAATCGATGATGGATCGGGTATCGTCCTGTGAGAAGTTGCGCAGGATATCTTGGCTGTGGCTAGGATCAAAGTGGAGTATCTGTGCTTCGAAACCGCCATGGCCTCGAAGTTCAGAGAACCAGGATCCCACATTAAAAAGACTTCATGTCATAATTTGCCGCCGTGAGGAGGCGAATAAATAAATTCTTCGAAACCGCCATGGCCTAGAAGTTCAGAGAACCACGGCCCTTCGGGGGTCCTTGTGGCATGTTCGGGTATCATCCTGGGAGAAGTTGCACAGGATATCTTGGCCAGCTGGTCGGGAGGCGATCACCATTAGAATGCTCAGGATTCGTTCTGAGAAACTTTTGGAATATCCCCAACCCCGCCCCCTTTTATCCCGGTCCTTGTGGCACTTGTCTCAGTGACAGGGATTTGGGATTCTCCCCCCTCAAGTCTCTAGTTACGGGGACATGGGATCCCCCCTCCCCCTCTACTGAATTCGGCACTAAATGACCCAGCAAGGGTCGATGTGCCGTTAAACAAAAGAAGAAGAAAAAACAATTTACGTAGTGCAATGAAACGCAACATAAAATTATGGATCTAGGAGTAATAGTTTTGAAATTATGGGTAAATATGTCCGTGTGTCTTTTGATGTATGTATTGAAAAAAAAGGAAAAAGAGCGTACATTAAAAAAAAATAATTCCCTTCGGATGTTATGCGTATCTTCTGATCTCAACCAGTTGACCTGTAGTACAAAAATATCGTATGTCACTGGTTTAGATACATTGCTTGATTGGGGCTGTGCATTGTCCCATTGGTCAAAACGATCGTATTTGCTGTTTGGAAAATTTTGTCTGCTAGAAAAGAGACCGTTTTGTTGGTATTGTTTCGCAGAAAGTTGTGCCAATTATTGGGTGTTTAGGCGAATTCTGTCAACCCCCTTCTCATTCCCTACCCTCGTTTTGTTCTTGTCCCAGTCTTCAGACTACATGTAAACATAAAAAAACTATATCTGAGCGCTTGTACGTTGTGGCATAGGCCTATACTGCAGGAATATCATCTTGCATGGCATACTGACCTAAAGTTTTTGATGATAGGGGTGCCAAAGCATTCACTAATGCCGCTGGTTCAAGATCCCAGATCTTGACTTTGGATTCAAGAATCTCAACCAGTTGAGATTTATTGGTTACATGAAGCTGTTCAGTGTCGCTCAGAGAGGCAGGGAATGGATTGTTGTCATGCTGAAAGAATTCTATTAAGTCATACTCCCTTCGTTGACAAGAGATAACAGGTTGAGAGAAAAGATGGAAGTCTTCCTTCAGTGTCTTTTGAGCAGAGCTGCTTGAATGTGCTTATCTTTTGGCGAAGTTAACTTTGTTCTTCTTAATTAGCTGGTAAAATGTGCGTTGAACCGAATTTAAGTGCTTTCATGAATGCACGACACTGACGTGTACCTTTCTCAGTGTGTGGCTACTAACGAAGCAAGGGTGAGAAGGTCATTAAATTCTTCCTGAAAAGGATTACCAAACTCCTGTATAACAGTGGTTAACTTTTTACTCGCTCTTTTGAGCCTTTTGTGTCTGATCATAATGTTCACTATGTTGAGCTTCATTCAGCAACCATCCATCTTTTGAGTGCTGGTGGGTCGGCGGTAAATCCAATGACTCCTCCGTCACCTTTTATAACAGCATTTGCTTGTTCATGGACATGGTCTATTGCCATTGCTGTGAACAGTCTTTTTGATTTGTGAACAAGGAGTTTCCTGCAGAGAACCCTTTCACCACACCTGGATGTTGCTTTCTGAGGTGTATAGAAAGCCAACGAGCATAATTCACATTGTTGTTGGCAAAGAAATAAGGTATCAGCTACCGTGAAGGTAGAGACCAAAATTTGCTTCTCTGAAAGTTCGAATTAGCGTAAAATGGACAATTCCATTGTCAACGCCAGGTACCAAAATTGAAACTGGGGACTTGCATATTCCACACCAGTCTTCCAGATTCTACAAATCAATTGACTCCTCAACAGCTTCTTTATTGTATTCCACATAAGCTGCTGTTGTAGAGACTTCAGGCTGTTATCTGGTGTGCCTGATGATCCTTTGTGACACTAAAGATTGACAAGAAATGCAGCATCAGACTCAATGAGAGCACCTGTCCTCCCACTACCCTGAAGTAGTGTTCTTTTTACTCTCGTATTTTACGTCCGTATAAGCAAGATTTATCAAACTTGTTTAAGAAAAAACACTGTAATTCCCCAACTACTAAAAATCCTCCACAATTGCCACAATTAAATAACGGGCTTTCGATTGGTTAAAACCCCATGTTTCTATTTTCATTAGTTTTCTATTTTCGAATTATTAAGCTTAAAAAAGCGTGACGAATGGGTCAGGTCGGGCGGGCCCTGGCCGGGTCGGATCGTTTTTAAACAAAAAGCTTTATGAATGTTATTGAATGGTGAAAACCGCATGCCTCTATCTTCAATTGTTTTGAGATATGGGGCAAGTTCTGTGCCCAATACTTTTGATAAGAGCGACCTACAGGTTGATTTTCAAGTGGCTAACGTTATTTTTACAAGCAAAGTCGAAAGATTTGTTTAGACCACGTCCTTTAGATCACCGGAAAACCCCCCTATTGTAAAAAGTGCACTATTTAATTAATGGAGACATGATGATATTCAGATATCTAATTGATGAAGATAATTATGAACAAAAGGCTGCTTAGTGAATTTTTGAAAATAGAGCTTCAAAATCTGTCAGAAATCAATGTATTTTGAAAGTCATCCACAGACATTTTCTTTTATTAATCATATTGACTGAAAGTTTTTTATATTCATTTACAACAATTTTTTCTAGTTTTACTTTTTCTGTGCAATTCACTTGAGCAATTAGTGATTCAAAAATTGAATTGAAATGTAATTAGCGATTCAAAAATTGAATAGAATTGACCTGACTGTAAAACTCAAAGATTGCTCTCTTCTTTAAATTGTTCTTCTGTGACCGATGCTTGCTTTTATGCGCTACATTTATTTTCTTACTCAAATCTGTCTTCGTAAATCGTCCAAAAATCTGCTTTCTACTATCTACTCTTCCAACAAATACATTTGCAAGGTCAATCAAGCTTATATTGTCAACTCTTTCTTTCTGTTCATCATGCATCATTAGATGGTTCATTCTGCTATTTGTTGTCATAGACCTGAAGCATGTTTTTACTTGTTTCTTGGCAGAGAAAGATCTCTCACTCTGATAGCAAGGAGATGCAAGGAGAATCTTTGCAACTTTAATCACCTCCGACATTGCAAATTTTCTTGAATAGTCAAGTCTCTGAAACATCTTAAACAGATCATATATAGTGAATTGTGTCAAGCAAAAGAGGCAGCTGTGCCTCAAGCCTATATTTGTCAATATCATCACTATAGATGGAGCAGACCTCTCTTAACTCATTTTCATATGGCTGATTCCTGATTGCTTTCAGGAACATCTCCTGTAGAAAGATGTATTTTCGGAAATCTGGCTGGTCAAATTTTTTGCTGCATCAAGTGCCTGAAACTAGATCTGGTGATAATGATCTTTTGGAGTTGACGGGAAGTGGTGAGTTTCTGCATTGTCGTCATCAAGCCTTCGTGGCAGCCTCCTTTTGCGAGGTAGTGTTGCATCATCAACATTGAGCTCTCTTTTCTTTTCAATACTCACTCCCAGAACAGATCATAAGCACTATCGTTACAATCTTTTGATAGTGTCTCAATGACATCTTGAGCAATAGCATTGCTCTCTGCAGCTGAGATCGTAGGGGTTGCAGGCTTCTACTGAGATTATCAGTTTGCTTCAGCAAGAGTATTCCCAAAGAACAACCATACAAAAATTTGAATGTTGACATATTTGCATGGACACCACAAATCCTTTATAACTGAAATCTTTAAGATTCCGTCAAAACCAAATCGAGAATGCAATTTTCTACCTTAGAATAGAGTGAACTTGAACAAGCGAACGGAATGCTTTATATTTATGTGAATGAATTATATAAGGGTTTCACTTAAAGTTTTGATAATCAATTAACAGAATTATCAATAGTGTTGTAAATTTTGATTTGCAAGTAGGGGAAGTTAATAGGTACTCATCTTCATAATCTCCATTCATGCTGGTTAATGTTTCCTGCTCCATTCAAGTACTCATTCCTATTCAAATAAGACTCGGTTATGGAAATAGACCTTTCCTGAGTCTCTTTGTGAAAATGAGACCAAGTTCCAACGAAATCGACATTCCTTTGTTTAGTTTCACAGCGTGAAATGTAGGAAAAACGAAATCGACATTTCTGTAGTCAAAGATACATTGTGTATTTCCAAATGGAAATCAAAGATAACTGGGATAGAGCTAAAGGTTTTTTCCTTTGTTTTATCAAATTGAAATCGATACTCGGGATAGGTCTATTATACACCTATGAACTAGCAAAAAATTATTGAAAGGGATATAAGGGTTTATTTACTCTTTCTGTAATCTTAAAGCTAGCCTTTTGCAGCATTTATGAAAAAATAAGGGACACATATTAGCGTCGAAACTGGGGGCACCGACGGGTCTGTGATCAACTGATCACTATTCGTGACAGCTGGCTGTTACTCTACTTTTTACATAATTATAAAAAAAAATCATTTGTAACCTCATTGAAAAAAATAACTGCTTTAAAAATGTCATTAGATTGAGTTATAGCTGCGACAGTGTCATTACAAACATATTTACCAATAAAATAATATTTATTTAGAAAGAAAGAAACATAAATTTAGCACTAGTGAATATATAGCAACATTAGTTGGTCATTTTATCTGAAGTCACAGGTTTATTTGTAAATTGTATCCTCGATTGGGACAAAGGCTGAGCTGGTTTATCATTAAGTCATATATATATATATATGTGTGTGTGTGTGTGTTTCTGTGGAGTTTGAGCGGTTTTTTCGCATAGTTCACTACTTTAAAGCTGTTAATAGAGTAAATAAATGATTACATCTAATCAATTTCATCTGAAGTTTTATTAAAAAGTTTAGGTGGAAGATTTGGTTGTTTCAAATGTGGGTGGGAGATATTTTTATCAGCAAAATTGTTAGAAAAGTGCAAGAGTCCATTGTTACAGACAGAGAAACAGAAACATTGTTCATTATACAGATAGATAGGCACCTGGCTGAATTGTCTGCATAGAGAAATGTGTCTTATGTTAAAAATGCTAAGTAGTACGGAAGAAAGAAAATGAATAGGCAGCCAACTTCCTGCACAGGAGTAAAACAATGATAAATAATGAGTCTAAGTTACAGAAGGGTTCAGCACTGTTGAAATTTTTAAAAGTTAACTCCTACACTATTGAAATACTGCTAACTAGTCTTAGCGGTATGAAAGCGCCCCTTTGAATGTATACGAAAGTTCACCTGGGAAACATAACTTCCGAAGATAACCCTCACTGATTTCGACAAAAAGGTTAACGAGCTAGCTTCAAGAATATTTAATCAAAATGCAATTTACTTCAAAGTGTTCATCCAGGAATCTGAAGCAAGGTTGCATAAACATTTCTGCTCAAGTGGCGAAAAGGCCAGTTAACAGGATAAATTGCTGCAGGTTTGGTCAGTTGAAGTATCCACCACAGAGGCTTGATTTTCGGGTAACAAAATTGCTCCAACCCATTTCTTCTGAGGTCAGAATCAGCGAAGTGTCTTCAAAAGTGTATCAATCTCTGTGGCCTGCATTTGTCCATTCCAGAAATGGCTGAGCCCCTCGGAATAGAATCAAGCTGTTGTTAATGCTTTGAAGGCTTGGGGGAAAGAGGGTGCTGCCTGCTGGTGAAAAAAAAAGGCAGATTGTCGTTTTAAACCTCACTTGCCTCTCTTTTGGGGGTTTCTCATTGGTTGAATTTCAACCAATAGAAAGGCTTGTTATTTTAACCCCTGAACATTTAAAATGGCTGCTAAACCAGTATATCTTTTATCATCTTGTTAGTTTACTGATTCTAGTGACGTCACAAAAAGATGGCGCCTTTTTTCAAATTCTCACTAAGAAAGACCGAACGGACACAATACAAGAAAGTTGCACATTGAATCAAACATTTGTGAGCCGATGATTTATATTTAAAACAATTATACAACTACAACTAATTTCAGTAAGATAAATTCTTTTAGCACTCATTCCTCCATATACCACTATCTTTAAATGTAAAAATGTTATTACGGATAACATCTCCCCCAACATAGATTTTTCCATCAATTGTTTTAATTATTCTTTCAAGGCAAATGATTCTTTTCTCTATGTGCTTTAAATAGAAACTATGTTTTCACTAGTAGAAATGGGCTAACTGTGTCTAGCTCATAACCATAACACCTTAAACTGGCCTAAAAATATTTCCTAAATATACGTAAGTAAAAAAGATGTATATGTGTGTGAGAGCGAGAGAGAGAGAGAGAGAGAGAGAGAGAGAGAGAGTGAGTGTATGTGAGTGAGTGAGTGAGTGAGAGAGAGAGAAAATAATATTGACATAAAAAAGACTACAAAACTATATACAGTGCTGTGAATAGTGTGGTTTTGATTAGTGCAGGTTTTGATGTAGTACGGTTAAGGTATTGCTGTACAAATTAATGTAAAAAAGTATAAGTTGAAAAAGAAACAAATTAACCACACTATTCAAGGTATACCTATAGATCATTTTACACCCCCCATACATATATATATTTGTTTAGACTTTTTAAAGAATTCATCAAAACATTCCTCCAATAATCAGAAAGATGGCAAATATTTCATTACAAGCTAGTTTTTCCTGCATCTTTACTGTGACCATTTTTTAATGAAAAGAAAGTAATACCAAACTTTTGACAAAAAGAATTTTTTTAAATAAAGGCAAAGTATTGGAAATGTTTTATTTTCACAAAATTTTATTAAAAATTCATATTGGGACATAATACCATTTATCTGGAAAGCTTAGGACCAGAGGTGATCCGGATTTCTGGATATTCCAGATTTCTGGATCCAAGCTTAATATATACTTTATAAAATAAACACTGAAAAATAAAGAATTAAATTGTATTTAACAGATAGAAATTAATATACTTCTAAAGCAGGGTCTGTTTGATCCACTTAAAATTCTTAAAATATAGAATATAAAATATAAAATATACAATGAAAAGTAAATGAAAAAAAAGGAAAGAACAAAACAGTTTATAACATACAAATTAATCCCCTTCAAAAACAGGGATTGTTTAATCAATATTAATCCACTAATCTTCATCTGAATTCAACTATGTCATGAAAATTAAAAGAAAGAACAGCAAAGCGGGCAAGATTCAAAGTTATTCACTTTAAAAAAATGCCAGTTTTCTGGTAACTCCATTTGTTTGGAATCCGGATAAATGGTCCAGAACTGTATATGTGGTCAAAAACTCCATTTGCATAGAAGAATAGTATAAAGGTATTTTTCAGATAAAAATAATAATAATTCCTTTATGAATTTCTTTTATCAAAATACAGGATTTGATTTTTTTAGCAAAATTCTTTCAATGGAAAGCTTTTTAAATACAAAAATACTTTCAAGAAAATAAAAATGTTATTTTGGAAACTATAACAGTCAGATAATATATATTTTACAAAAAGTTTGCAGAATCTAAAATTCACAATTAGAATTTTAGATAGCATAATACAGGTTTCTCAAGCTATCTGAAAAAAAAGTGTTTTATGAAACATTTCGTAAGTTGAAATGGCATAAAGCCAGGAAGCAATTACCATTAATTTATATGGGAAAAATTTTGAACATGCCCAGACCCTCAAAATGACCTTCTACTATGTTTTCCAGTTTTATGCAATGTGCAACACCTCTTAGGCTTTTCTGACCCCTTAGGACACATCTTGCTAATGGATGCACAAAATAAGTCAATATGAAGCACAGATGCTCACAGACACAGCTCAAAGCTATGGCAGCTTGAGGTCCTTCGAAGTGACATAGGGAAAATTTTTGTAAAGAGGTACCTGTACACTGTAAAATGTGTAAAGAGATACCTGTATACTTATAACCAACTTTTAAACAAGATTATTAAATCTTTTTAGAATTCTATCCAAGATAAAGTTTTAAATTTCTTATTATCCCAATCAAGAACTAAGAGTTGCAAAGAACTGGATGCAGTTTAGTAATGGATGTTCTTTGCAATCCATGGATTGTATCCATTTAAATCTGTAATAAATTTTGTAATAAAATAATAGCTGAAAAATATCAATGTGTTTAAAAATAAAAAGTCATCATTTCACTATTTTGTAAGAAAATAATCTGTCTGAAAATATGAGATCCATTCTTACAGTTTTACTTAGTTGTATTTATTATGCAATACTAAATCTGAAACAAATACACGTTTACCCCCATTTTAGAGCACATTTTTTATTTGTTTTGCAGCAAGCCATTATAGAGGCTGCCTCTTCCTCCCTCTCCTACACCCCAGTCTCCTGTACTTCCCACCAACCAAACCTCCGACGACTCAGTCTAACATACCATCATCACCATTTTTGGGGTCTGGAAACGCTCAAAAACTTTCCCATATAAATTAATGGTAATTGCTTCTTCGCTTTATACCATTTTGGCTTACAAAAGGTTTTTATAGGATTGCTCTACTCTTGGATAGCAGGGTAAACCTGTATTCGAATTATCAAAAATATCAGAAAAATCACTGAAACAAGTAGAAATGATTAAGTTTTAATTCTATGTACGAGAAATTAATTGTTTTTTTTAAATCTAAGAATGTTTTATAGCAAATGTTTGTTGTTGCTGTTGTTGTTGTTCATTCCTGTAGATTCCTTGTGGAGCATAGGGCCGTAAGCACACCAGCAGACAATCTCTGGGATGATGCTACTGCG
>VCCN01004508.1:6088730-6100435 GCA_006491835.1 Architeuthis dux | reverse complement strand
GTTAGCCTGAATGAAGCAAATATAAATTACTAACTGAGGTACCTGGCATTGCCCGGGAAAGAAAACCATGAATATAAGAACAGATGAAAGCAAATGTTATTCTATAGAGATGTAAAAAAATGATGGGGGAGGGGGTGTTCTTGACCATTGAAAACCTAAAACTGAAAGAAGAAAGTTTGGATGAAATCGTTGGTGCTTTCAAGCAATAAGATCTTCATTATGTATGTGAAAGTGTAAGTTTCAGAAGAAAAATCTAGGTTTGATGGGGGCTTTCTATGTATGATGTAACAGTAAATCAGAATTATAACCTTACCTTCTGTTTGTCGCACAACCATCCAAAATAGAACCAGACTGTAATTACTTTTTTTTTTAAATGACCTGATTTAATCGGCTGGTACTAATGAAATGGTGAAGGAAAGGGCATTGGTCACCTAGAGGTTGAGAAAAAACAATTTTTCACATATATATCATCTGTTATGCATGTAATAGTTATTGTTATTGCTGTTAATTAATCACCACTACCCACAACAGACAGGTTTAAACACTTTTGCTGGGTTTAGGTTATTGATGTGTTCTACATTTATATATACTAGCTGCACTCGTGGAAATTGCTCTGTTGTTGACAATTAAGATTATCCATTATCTCATGCCTCTGTACTTCTCTCTCCTTATGCCTGTATCTTCTCATTCTCTCCCTTATCCCTTCCAATCTTTGTTGCTGGTCAATGATTTTATCTAAATGCTATACAAATATGGATTAGATTCATATGCAAATATTTCCCTACCTCCTCAGTAAACTACCTAACTTTCTTTCTGCCCATCTCTTCCTACCTTCTTATTGAACTAAATAACTTCCCTTTCTCCCCTTCTCTCTCCTAAAATTAACAACCTAAATTTCTTTTCTACCTGGTTTCTTTCTAAATAAAATAAGTAATATTTTGATTTATATAATGTATATTATTCCCATGCATAGAACTCATCATTTTCAGTCCAATGCTATAACCATTGGGATATTCCCATGCAGTAAGTCCTCATCATTTTAAGTCCAATGTTATAAGTATTGAGCTATTCCCACGTAGTTAGACCTCATCATTTTCACCCCAATGTTATAACCATTGAGCAATTCCTATGCATTACAACCTCATCATTTTCAGTCCAATGTTATAACCACTGGGCTCTTCCCATGTAGTAAAACTTTGTTAATTTCCGTCCAATGTTATAACTATTGGGCTATTCCCATGTAGTAGGACCTCATCATTTAGGAATTTAAGTAAAAGAGAGAGGAGGAGAAAGGGAAGTTAAGTTATTTAATTAGAGGGTAGGAAGGAAGTGGGCAGAGAAGAAACTTGGGTAGTTTACTGAGGGTGTAATACAATTTTTGTATATGAAACTAATCCATGTTTGCATAACATTTAAATAAAAGCATGGACCAGCAACGAAGATTGGAAGGGATAAGGGAGAAGATGAGAGCAGAGGCACATTAGATAATGGAGTTTTCATGGGTCCAGATAGTTCTTTATAATTTATTTATGTCTAAAAATGGACATTGCTTTTGCTTACAATTGCATTAACCGTTGAAAATTACATGCCACAGTTTAAAAAATATTTAACTCAATAAGTATATAATTTAATATGACTATGCTTTCTCCCCTCTTTCTTTCCAAATAAAATAAGGATTATTTAAATAGAATAAGTAATATTTTAATTTATATATTCAAGGTATTTTCCATAAAAGAATTTGGAAATTCTTTTAATGTAAAATATCATGTCCAATTTTAGATTTGAGCATGAAAATTAAAATTTTCATGCTCAAATCTAAAATTGGACATGATATTTTATAGTTTGTTGAATTTCTGAAACACATCTGACAAAACTTCCAACTTTCTCATAGTTTTCAAAATAAGCAAAGCGAAAAGAGGAAGAGAAAGGAAAGTTTTATTATTTATTATTATTACTACTATTACTAGCAATGATACCCTGCGTTGCCTGGGGGATGGGGGGAATAACAGCAGATATAACAACGCTATTTCACCTTGCTTGATCCCCAAAAAAGAAAAGATGGAAAAAAGTTCCCCCTTCGATTTTGACCACTAAAAGAGAAAAAAATGTTCTCCCACCCCAATTTTGACCCATAAAAGTGAGAAAAAAAGTTCCCTGTTCAATTTTGCTCCCTAAAAATAAAAAAGTTCCCCCTAGATTTTCACACCTAAAAGAGAACAAAAAAGTTCCCCCAGCCAGATGTTGACCCCTAAAAGTGGAAAAAAAGTTACCCCTCGATTTTGAACACTAAAAGAGAAAAAAAGTTCCTCCAACCTGTTTTTGACCCCTTCAATTGAAAAAAAAAGGTCGCTTAATAGTGAAAAATAAAAGTTCCCCATAGATTTTGTCCACTAAAATAGAAAAAAGTTCCTCTCTGATTTTGTCCCCTAAAAGTGTTCCCTCGATGTCGACCACTAAAAGTGAAAAAAAATTCCCCCCCTCAATTTTGACCCCCAAAAATGAAAAAGATCCTCTTCGATTTTGATCATTAAAAGTTAAAAAGAAAAATTCCCCCTCAATTTTGACCCTGAAAGTGAAAAATAAAAAGTTCCTTCTCCTTTTCGACCCCTATATTCAGAGTTTTTAGTGATCAGCTGCCCAACAAAAGGCGAGAGAAGTAACTTATTCATTGTTCATCCCTTTTTCCTATTTTTTAATTGATCACCCCAACACGGCACGCTGCCTAAAGACATTCATCGCATGACAGTTCCTATTGAGTGACTAACCAGACCGTTTTTTTGGTATTTTTGTTTTTTAAATCATGAATTTATGGTTCAAACCTTACTGGTAGCATTTTCATCAAGGTAACTTAATTTTACCCCACCACTGCTTAATTTACAAGGCAAAAAGAAGCATATATAGGTGGTGGTGATTCATAATTTCCCTTGGAATGCTAGTTCATTTGGTTTTCTAATGGTAAATAAAGAAAGGAAATATTTTCAGTTGGAAAGCAAATTTGTAACAGAAAAATTTAAAGAATTTACAAGATTATTTCACGACAATATATAAAATTTTAATTTTTACTTAATTGCTACTGATATCATTTCTAGAATTTGCCTGTTTTTACACAAAATATTGAATACAAATAATTATGTACCTTATATTGGTCAGTAGATACCATGCAGTAATTAGACCAATGGAGGTTTCTACCGATTGTTTCCCAGCTTCTCATCTTTTATGATGAGCGTTGGTTACATAATTTAGTAGGAGAAGGTATAACAATATTTGTCTCTGCTTGACCATTCCCTCTCTCGGCTACTCTTGAAAGTGTGTTCTGCAGTGACCATGGCTTCACTCAAACAGTTCCAATCTGATGCCACTCTTGCGCCAGTTTCAAGTTGTGTTTGTATCTGTGTGTGTTTGGTGAAAGGTTCAGCATGTGCTTTGTTTGGGCCGATAGGGCAACGCCAGTGACTGTTGACTGAGTGTTGGTTGGTCAGGATGCGGTAGATTTCCATTGCTCATCTGTATATACTGAGCTGTTGCAATCTGCTAGCATAGGGGGAGGTCCTTCAGTTCAGTCACTAGTTTAGTGGCTCACCTCTGCACTTTTTTTATTGTGTCCTGGGAACGCTTCAACTGAGGAGACCATGCACAGGATGCATATTCCAGGTGTGGGCAGACGAGAGATTTGTACAACATTGTGAATATTTCCTTGCTCATAAACTTGAATGTTTGCCATAGGCACCCCAGAACTTTGTTGGCCTTGTTCACTATCGATTGTGTATGCTGAGAGAATTTTAGTTTGTTGTCCACATGCACTTTCTCCACTTCTGTCTCCCTAAGTGTGTGGTACTTGCCATGAGTTGATTTCATGTGGTACTTTTTCTTTTCCCAATATGCATGACCTTGCATTTTACAGGGTGGAATTGCTGTCTTCTGTTCATTAGAAATGAGTTAATCCACTTTAAAGCTTTTTTGTGGATACCAAAACTCTCTACCTGCTTTATCAATCTTCTATGTGGCATGCTTTGAGTTGAATGCTTTAGCATAATCTAAGAACAGAATGTCAACATGTTATGCTTCATGGCTTCACTCCAGATGTTGAAAGCTTCCAGGAGGTTTGTGGTGGTGCTTCTGCCTTTAGTAAACCCATGATGTTGATGTTATATGCTGGGCAGATTTCAGCACAGTCAGCACATTAAAGAATGAACAACTGGACATACTTGTGTTAGTTATGGAACTGCTCGCTTATTCAGGTGCGCTGCTTTTATATGCATGTATAACAACATATTCATGTGCATTAGCTTTGCACATTCCTCCACGCTGAGTCAAAATTATTTTACTAGTGCAAGGGTGAATCCTACCCTGACTATAATTGCCCAGGGATTATTTTGCCCTGTGGTGGACAATTTCCTTTTTGATTTTATTATTTACTTTTTGTTCAAATCACATGTCCCGTCTCTTAGGATTTCTTTTTTGAACTGGATAACATCTTTCAGGGACAGATGTTGATGTTACCATCACATCTGAGCCGCTGGGGCTTCTGATGGTTATATCTGCTCTGTAAGTTGGTTGCGGAAGTGGGCCTGGTGACACTAGTGGTAGCTGAGGTATTACCACTGCTGCTTCCATAAACACACTGGGAATTGTCTCTGGTAAAACGTCCTGTTCCCTCTCAACCTCACTGTAGGATTCTCAGATCTGATCAATATGACGTTTCCACACTGTGTTGTTAGCCACTTTACCCTGGTAATTCAAAAGACCAAGTTGCTTGAATATCTTTCCTGATATCGACCTCTGTTTTCCCCTGTAATCATGAACTAGAACTTCTTATCCCACTGTGAGGTCACGCAATCTGCCATTTTTCACAGTTCCAGGAAAGAGTTTATTGGCCACCCAGCATTGAATATCAATTTTAAGACATGGAGACTGCAACGTAAGGGGCACTTCAAAAACATCATCACTGGGCGTTCAACCGTGGTTGCATGAGGCGAGTTTCTGTACATTAACAGGAAATTTGCCAGCTTTTTCTCTGCTGACTCTCCTCTCCCCGCTTTGAAGCTATGTTTCTGTGTTTGCACAAATCGTTCTGCTAGTCCATTTGTAGATGCATGAAATGGAGCTGAGTGAATGTGTTTGATGCCATTTTGACGCATGAAAAATGAGAACTCTTCTGAGATAAATTGTTGTCCAATTCAAGTTGCAAGGGCACTCCGTTGCAAGCGAAAATCTTGCACAGCACTTGGATTGTTTGTCCAGTGGTGGGGCTCTTCCTGATATATGCCATTTTGAATGAGCATCCACAACAACGAAAAACATGAGCACTTGAAGCGGACCAGCAAAATCTACATGAATGTGTTGCCATGGTGAACTCGGCCATTCCCATGGGTGTAGCTGGGTTGTAACCATGTGCTGGCCCTCAATTGATTGTGATATCGAACTGATGACAAAGAAAAGTGAGGGATGTCAAAAGAATCTAAACATGCCTCAGCGTGTTTATCTACACATGGCAACGCATTCATGTAGATTTTGTTTTTGTTAAAATAAAATTGTTTACTTGTCTTTATCCGGCACTTCTTTTTGATGTGACCCTTTTTTTTAACAATGTCTGCATATGGCGTCTTTAAAACGACATGTGGATGGTTGATGTTGACCACCACATTGGTAACATTAAGTTGGCTGGCTCTCAAAAGCTCTATGATTAATTGTCTGCCCTTGACCTTTCTGTGTCTGTCTGGCCGACTTGAAATAGTGTAACTCTTCTGGTTTGCTACTCCTTAATTCATTTGCATATCTCGCTACGGTTTCAAAGGCTACTGCTAATAGCACGGCTTTAGCATATGTCAATTTCCTCTTGAAAAGTAGTCTCTTCTGCATTTGTTCTTAATGTGTCGTTTAAGTTTTCACCAAATTCACATTTCTGTGTCAGTTTCTTTAATTCAGCGAGATATGTATTTATATTTTCGCCCTCTCATTGGTCCCGTTTGTGAAAGTGAAATCTTTCAGCGATTACGCTCGGTTTTGGTGATAAGTGATCCTGTGACAGCTTTACCAGTTAGTCAAATGTTTTTTGTTTGGTTTTTCTGGTGGCGTTAGACCGCATATCAATCTGTACATTTTACCCCTGAGAAGGCTCAATAAGGCTGGCACTTTCTTGTTCTCATTAATGTCATTTAATTTGAGATACTCCTCAAGTCGCTCAACGTAAGATGAGAAATCTCCAGTCGATTCATTGTAAGGTTTCATCTTTCTGATATATCCTCCCAACATTTTGTTTTTAAAAAATATTTAGTTAAAGAATAAACAATCGGACATGTTTGTGTTAGTTACGGTACTGCTCATTTATTTGGGAACGCTGCTATCATATGCAGGTATAACAACATATTCATGTGTGTTAGTTTTGCACATGATATCTAACAGTTGACTACAAGCTAGGTTGTTGCTTTTGATGTGATTGACGATTTGTGGTGTGATGATGCTTTCCAAAACTTTACAGATAATGCATAGCAATCAGTCAGGACGATAATTTTCAGCAAGGCAACACTGTCCTTTTTTAAAGATTGGTGAAATTACTGCATCCAGCCAGTTTCTTGGCACCTGTCCTGTTACTAGTGACTTGTGGAAGATTATTGTGGTGGGTTTTGCTAAGACATCAGCTAACTCCTTTAGTGAGTGGGATATTATGCTATGTGTACCACTTTGTGAAAGAGTCAATTTTATCTTTGATATTTTTAGTTGAAAATTTTTCTAAGAATTTTACTTTAGAATTTCCAGTATTTCTTTAATTTCCATTTAAAATAATAAATTTGTATCAAATCAAAGGTTTTGTTTTTATTATATTTAATTGAATCATTTTGTTAATTATTAATTAATGATTAAGTAATTTGTATTGAGGAAAACAATTTATATTTTAGGATGTTAAAATGTTGGCAAAGCAGCTGAAGCATCTTGTGGCTCAGAAAATCATTGAAGGATGGAATCATTTAGAATTCATATGGGGAATCGATGCCCCACAACTTCTTTATAATCAAATGATAAAACTGATGCAGAAATTCTGAAAGGTAAATTTTCTTTAAGATTATTTGATTTGCATATATTTTATTAATATTTTATAATGAATTCTATTAATTATACCCAATAATCTCCAAGTTCATCCTGTTGAAACATGATTCATATTTGATACAAGTTTTAAAATAAAAGATCAATTGGATAAATAAAATTTATTTAGCTTGAAATCTGTATTTCTTATTGCTATCTGGTAGAAAAATCTTGGGTGTGGTGATGTTAGGGATAATATGGCCCTACATTCCCATTCTCGCCTTCCCCAACTGACCCTAACAGGCTGAACCCATATCCCCCCCCTCACCTAAGCATTGGTTTCTTGTCTTTTTCCTCCTTTGCATGAGAATAGAGAATTCTAAGTAATTCTTTGGAACAAAATAATCAAACAAACGAGCAAGTCAGAATAGTCTAAAATGTCTTTAGATGGTTAGTTAAATACAACAATAATATTATCAATCAATCATTCTAATTGGATTGGTTTCTCAAATATATATTGATAAATGATTATGGACATTTTGTATGTAAATATTTTGCTTTTTGCTCAATGTTTGAATCATGAAAATATGAATAGGAAAATCACATTTAGTACAATCAATTATTTCATTTTATGCAATGGAAAGTAGTTTCCATCTTTGTCAAATCAAATCAAAATCTAAACAGGAATAAAACTACAGGAGTCCCCTGATATAGTGTGGTTCCTAATAGCGTGGTTCATGATATAAGGTGGGTGGGTGGTTGACCCCAACATTTTTATCTATATTATCACCAGAAAACTGTAAAATAAAAACAGAATTTCATCAAAAGACTTACTTAACATGACTAAAATATTAAATTTTCTTCAATTTGTAATCAATTAACATATAATTACATGGTGTCTTACGCATAATTTCTTTGACTTTGTGATGAAAACAACACATTCGTTTACCCGTGAACTTGTTTGGTATTCCTAGTTGACTTTTGATTTGTTTTAATAAATAACACACCGTGACTAAAGAGTTCCAATTAACTGCAGTAATAAGTGAATAAACAGATCAATTAACAGTTTGTTTTGGGAAATTATATATATATTCTGACTAACTTTTATTGCAGAAGTCATTGATGTAAATATTTAAATATTTTCTATTTAAATACTGAAATTTGGTATACTTTGTATTACATGTAGTTACTTTGGTAGTATATATTTAATAAAAAACAAACATTAAAGAATGCCTTTGTTTATTTGTTCAAATCTCATTTAGTCTTTATACAATAGATGATTTGGGTTTGCCGTCTTTCATCTTTTGAATATCGCCCATACTCACCCCGCAGTTATCCGCAGCTCACTTATAGCACAGTTGGCTTCCTTGGACCCCAACACCCATGTTACAAAGGGGGACTACTGTATGTGTTTATTTAATTTGTAAAAAAGTAAATATAAGAAATGCACTTCTTGGAGAAACTGAAGTTTATCTGTTGTTTTACTGAGGGATTTAATTGCCTTATGAGAACTATTTAAATGGGGAGGGCCAGATATTCAAGCTATCAGTAGAGAATTTGACTTATTAATGCATATTTGTTATTAAACAGTTGCTATAAATTTCTATTTGCTACAGAAAGCGCAGTAGCATCATCCCAGAGATTGTCTGCTGGTGTGCTTACAGCCCTATGATCCATAAGGAATCTACAGGAATGAACAACAACAACAGCAACAATAACAAACATTTGCTATAAAACATTCTTAGATTTAAAAAAAACAATTAATTTCTCGTACATAGAATTAAAACTTAATCATTTCTACTTGTTTCAGTGATTTTTTTGATATTTTTGATAATTCAAATACAGGTTTACCCTGCTATCCAAGAGTAGAGCAATCCTATAAAAACCTTTTGTAAGCCGAAATGGTATAAAGTGAAGAAGCAATTACCATTAATTTATATGTGAAAGTTTTTTGAGCGTTCCCAGACCCCAAACATGGTGATGATGGTATGTTAGGCTGAGTCGTCAGAGGTTTGGTTGGTGGGAGGTACAGGAGACTGGAATGTAGGAGAGGGAGGAAAAGGGTGCATGCTGCCTCTATAATGGCTTGCTGCAAAACAAACCAAAAATGTGGTCTAAAATGGGGGTAAATGTATATTTGTATTTTTCAGACAGATTATTTTCTTACAAAATAGTGAAATGATGACTTTTTTTTTTAAACACATTGATATTTTTCAGCTATTATTTTATTACATGATTTATTACGGATTTAAATGGATACAATCCATGGATTGCAAAGAACATCCATTACTAAACTGCATCCAATTCTTTGCAACTCTTAGTTCTTGATTGGGATAATAAGAAATTTAAAACTTTATCTTGGATAGAATTCTAAAAAAATTATAATTATCTTGTTTAAAAGTTGGTTATAAGTATACAGGTATCTCTTTACACATTTTACAGTGTACAGGTACCTCACCCCTCACCTTCTTTACAAAAGTTTCCCTATGCCACTTTGATTTTACAAAAGACCTCAAGCTGCCATAGCTTTGTGCTGTGTCTGTGAGCATCTGTGCTTCATATTGACTTATTTTGTGCATCCATTAGCAAGATGTGTCCTAAGGGGTCAGAAAAGCCTAAGAGGGTTCATAAGGGTGTTGCACATTGCATAAAACTGGAAAACATAGTAGAAGGTCATTTTGAGGGTCTGGGCATGTTCAAAATTTTTCCCATATAAATTAATGGTAATTGCTTCCTGGCTTTATGCCATTTCAACTTACGAAATGTTTCATAAAACACTTTTTTTTCAGATAGCTTTGAAAAACCTGTATTATGCTATCTAAAATTCTAATAGTGAATTTTAGATTCTGCAAACTTTTTGTAAAATATATATTATCTGACTGTTATAGTTTCCAAAATAACATTTTTATTATCTTGAAAGTATTTTTGTATTTAAAAAGCTTTCCATTGAAAGAATTTTGATAAAAAAGTAAAATCCTGTATTTTGATAAAAGAAATTCATAAAGGAATTATTATTTTTTTAATCTGAAAAATACCTTTATACTATTCTTCTATGCAAATGGAGTTTTTGACCACATATACAGTTCTGGACCATTTATCCGGATTCCAAACAAATGGAGTTACCAGAAAACTGGCATTTTTTTAAAGTGAATAACTTTGAATCTTGTGTGCACTTTCTTTTAATTTTCGTGAAATAGTTGAATTGTCTTCAGATGAAGATTAGTGGATTAATATTGATTAAACAAACCCTGTTTTTTAATTTGTATATGTTATAAACTGTTTACTTTTCATTGTATATTTTATATTTTATATTCTATATTTTAAGAATTTTAAGTGGATCAAACAGACCCTGCTTTAGAAGTATATTTCTATCTGTTAAATACAATTTCATTCTTTATTTTTCAGTGTTTATTTTGTAATTTAAGTATTTGGTCCAGAAATCTGGAATATCCAGAAATCTGGAATATCCAGAAATCCGGATCACCTCCTTGCCAGATAAATGGTCCAGTACTGTATTACATTATCCTCTTACTAATTATGTCCCAATATGAATTTTTAATTGAATTTTGTGAAAATAAAACTTTTCCAATACTTTGCCTTTATTTAAAAAAATTCTTTTTGTCAAAAGTTTGGTATTACTTTCTTTTCATTAAAAAATGGTCACAGTAAAGATGCAACCAAAATGTCTTAAACCAGCTTGTAATGAAATATTTGCATTCTTTCTGATTATTGGAGGAATGTTTTGATGAATTCTTTAAAAAATCTAAACAAATATGTATATGTATGGGGGGTGTAAAATGATCTATAGGTATACCTTGAATAGTGTGGTTAATTTGTTTCTTTTTCAACTTATACTTTTTACATTAATTTGTACAGCAATAGTTTAACTGTACTACATCACAACCTGCACTAATCAATACACTGCACTAATATTCAAGATATTGCTGTATATAGTTTGGTAGTCTTTTTTATGTCAATATTATCAGTATTTTGTTTCACTCACTCACTCACTATCACACACACAAAGCCAAACATATATATCATTTTTACTTACGTATATTTAGGAAATATTTTTAGGCCAGTCTAAGGTGTTACGGTTATGAGCTAGACGCAGTTAGCCTATTTCTACTAGTGAAAACATAGAGAAAAGAACCATTCGCCTTGAAAGAATAGTTAAAACAATTGATGGAAAAATCTATGTTGGGGGAGATGTTATCCATAATAACATTTTTACATTCAAAGATAGTGGTATATGGAGAAATGAGTGCTGAACCCTTCCATAACTTACTCATTATATATCATTAAATTTTTTCTTGTTTTACTCCTCTGTGGGAAGTTGGCTGCCTATTCATTTTCTTTCTTCCGTACTACTTAGCATTTTTAACATAAAACACATTTCTCTATGCAGACAATTCAGCCAGGTGCCTATCTATCTGTATAATGAATGCTGTTTCTGTTTCTCTGTTCATAACAATGGACTCTTGCACTTAAAAGTAACAATTTTGCTGGTAAAAATATCTCCCACCCACATTTGAAACAATTGACTCTTCCACCTAAACTTTTTAATAAAACCTTAGATGAAATTGATTAGATGTAATCATTTATTTACACTATTATCATTAGTGAAATATTAAGTCATAGAGCAAGTATGAGAATGTGAAGACACTGCTCATACTCCACAGAAA